>JADWOT020000113.1:0-10313 GCA_036345935.2 Taenia hydatigena | reverse complement strand
AGTCCGTTAGGAGCCGTAGATCGTTGAAAATGCGTTCCACTAATGTGGGTCACCATAACAGATCGTGCTGAGAATATACGCTTCAAGTAAAGGAAGGCAGGAAATCCGATTTGACACGTGCGGTAAACCAATGCCTCAAATTCTTAAATGCGTGGCTGATTTATTGGCTGTTATTTGGTCTGCAAAGATGCTCAATTTGAATATTTTGATTGCAGAGACTTTCAATCAGAGCAACGGTGACACATTGCTTCCATAAAGCAACGGGAATATTGTGGACTTTCTTTAAGGGCAGATTGGGGGAGAGTTATATGCGGGATCCCGAAGGGCTATGCCACCGGGTTGTGCAATCCCAATCTTTGCCTTACCGATGGAACGCACAAAACTACTTGATAAAAATTTTGTCAATCGTCGTCTCAAGGATCTTTAATGGAGTCCTAACCATTATTCTGAATGGGCTTGTAATAACGACACCTGCATAAATTAAAGGATTTTCAAGGTTGAGAAGTATTTGCAACATATCGATGATTTAACCTGGTCAATTGGGTAGAAATTGCTAATAAAACCAAACTATGGAGCGGCCGTGTAAATAATATAGGAATCACGCTGCTCCGCAACTTAAGCTAAAAGTAGGGACCCAAGTCGCCGTTGATACTCAGGTGATGCGTGCGTTGGTAAAAGTGCTCTTTAGGTGAGAAGCATTCGGCGAACGAAAAGCCGGCAATGAGGACATCGTTAGCTCTCCTTGAGGTAGGCTAGAGTTCAAAACGTATGCACTTGGACTTGCATTCACCAAGCTAAAGATTACCAAATAACTCTGTTCCTTATAGATCTAAGTAACCAAAGGAACGAGATGAACGAGGAATNTTTCAACGAATTGGCCTATAATGTGCGCTCTACCCACACCCGCCTCTTCATTGTACTACTGCAAAAGAATGGTTTTCCTTTTTCGACATCAGAGTCCATTAAGAGCTGCAAAACGTCGAAAAAGCTTCCCACTAATGTGAGTCACCATAACAGATCGTGCTGAGAATGTACGCTTCAACTAAAGGAAGGCAGGAAATCCGGTTTGGCACTTGTAGTATACCATTGGCTCAAATTCTTAAGTGCGTGGCTGATTTATTGGCTGTTGATTGGCCTGCAAAGCTGCTCAGTTTGAATATTTTGATTGCAGAGACTTTCAATCAGAGCAATGGTGACATATTGCTTCCATAAAGCAACGGGAATATTATGCACTTTCTTTAAGGGCAGATTGGGGGAGGGTTATATGCGGGATTCCAAAGGGCTATGTCATCGGATTATGCGATTTCAATCTTTGCCTTACCGATGGGACGCACAAAATCACTTAATGAAAACTTTGTTAATCATCGTCTCAAGGATCTTTAATGGAGTCCTAACCATTATTCTGAATGGGCTTGTAATAATGACTCTTGTATAAATTAAAGGATTTTCAAGGTTAAGAAGTATTTAGAAAATATCGATAATTTAACCTGGTCAATTAGGTAGAAATTGCTAATAACACCAATCTATGGAGCGGACGTGGAAAGAATATAGGATTCACGCTGCTCCGCAACTTAAGCTAAAAGTAGGGACCCAATTCGCCGTTGATACTCAGGTGATGCGTGCGTTAGTAAAAGTGCTCTTTAGGTGAGAAGCGTTCGGCGAACGAAAAGCCAGCAATGAGGACATCGTTAGCTCTCCTTGAGGTAGACTAGAATTCAAAACGTAAGCACCCAGACTTGCATTCACCAAGCTAAAGATTACCAAATAACTCTGTTCCTTAAATATTTAAGTAACCAATGGGACCACTAGCAACACCTGTGCGCCTTCCCGCACATAGGATCATTTAATAATGATTAACACTATAAAATTGACCCCTACTCTAACCTGCCATGCCAAAGGATGCCTCAGCTTTTTTGCGCTCATCAGCGGAGTCTATTTCCTCTCGCGATATTAGCAGCATCATTCCAAAAACCAACTTGGAGCAATGTTGCACCAGCTTATCTCGACTCTTCACTGAAAATTGAAGGCAGGCGCTTGTTGCGAGAAATTTAGTAAACGCGTTAAATTATGGGAGTCTGAGTTCCCTGTGGCTCAACTCTATGCGAACCTGATGGGACGATAACTACCTGATCCTAGTAATGCAGCCAAAAGACTGTTTAAAACAGGCAAATAGACCAAAAGAAAAACGGGGACGCTTGTCGCCTGTTTTTCATGAATATTTAAAGAAACTGATTTATGTAGGACAAATTTCAACAGAGCAATGTAGCTCGACTTTCTTCAGGCGAATGCCAAGAGGCTGCTTGATTCCAGCCAGTTGTCCCTAACCGTAAACACGTGCTTGATAAGTTTATTTGTGAAGAACTCCCAAAGCCACGTCTCGTAAACACACCTCGATCAGCTAACTTGGAAGACATCTGCTCAATGGCTGCCCTTACATTGTTCCTCGGCCTGTCGTGAATACCCTTACGCGATTACTACTGATGATTAGCAAAAATAAATTTACCCGACTGCATTCATTTATTTGGTGCTGACTTGTTGCTCAAGATTTTGTTTAATCGAGGGAAGAAGCCTCTCGACTTTTACAAATTCGACTGCCATCTTCGTAACTGGCCTCCAAAACACGTAAGCAAAATAAATAGGCGAATACGCTACTGCTATCGCATCAATTATCCAGCAATGTCCCAAAACGATGAACAAGTATAACAAATGAAATTGGGCTTCATTGATACACTTGCTGAAATCGCTCGCCATGATTTTGCTGTTTAACAGCACAGCCAAGAAGCAGGACATAATTTGTGGTTATTACCACGTTCTACAGCACTTGAGATCTTCTCACGTATTTCTCTGTGACCGTGATCATTGGCAATTAGAAAA
The DNA here is from genome assembly GCA_036345935.2 of Taenia hydatigena. Taxonomy (NCBI): domain Eukaryota; kingdom Metazoa; phylum Platyhelminthes; class Cestoda; order Cyclophyllidea; family Taeniidae; genus Taenia; species Taenia hydatigena. The sequence goes on along the minus strand of JADWOT020000113.1, from coordinate 7,439 downwards.
GCTGTCATATTTCCTTCAGTCGTCGCATTCGCATCCGCTCCTGAGCACAAGGGAGCTAGAAATAACACATTGTTGGTAATAAAGCAAAGATGGGGATGATTAAAAGGCTGTTTGCATAAACAGGTGGTTAGAATCAATGATGGCGCTGCTTTATTGTTGTAAAGATACGAAAAATCTATGTTATATTTATAGGGATAAACTCTTTAATAATTAAGGAAATTTGTGGCTTAGCGAACACTATGGCTGTGCAAAAACAACTACTTACCAGCGTCCAAATGTTGGTCAACTATTTTCACGTCACCAACCTTGGCGGCCAGCATAAGTGGCGTCCAGCTCTCACTGCCCTTCTGCTTGATGTTAGCTCCGTTTGACAGAAAGTATTGAAGAACAGACAGGTGGCGGCCTCGAATTGCTGCAAAAATTGGTGGATCCATAGAGGTATCAGAATAGTTGATGTCAGCTCCATGCATGATTAACAGTTGCAACAGTAGCAGGTGGCCGTTTAAGGTAGCATGCTCAAGTGCAACTTGCAGGCATCTGCTTCGCGAAGAGGAGGAGCGGGTGGTCGTTAAAATGCCATTTTGTAGTCTCCCTATTTGTACAAGGAATAAACCTGCCCATAAATACGTCGTGACGTATCGCTATATTTATTCAGTAAACCACTGCATTTTTTACCATTTTGAGAGTATGCAGTGTGCAAAATTATTCTTATACGCAGTTGTGCCAGCAACGAGTAAAGCCGTTGCCTCCGCGAATGTCATAAAGCCAATGCAGAATACATACCTCGACACTAGCAAGAGTAAGCGCAGATTGGTTTCTTTCATTCAGTTTGGAGCCCTCATCCACACCATGAAAGATAAGACACCGAATTACATTCATGTGGTTGTAACGAACGGCTCTATCTAAAGGTGTCCGACCATACAAGTTTCGCACATCGGGGCGAGTTCCATGTTTAAGAAGTATTCGTACACATGGCAGGCGGTCTTTTGTGGCTGCACAGTGAAGCACGGTGTTCATGATCTTGTCAGTGCAAGAAACCGAGGCACCATGCTCAAGGAGGATCTTCAATGCGTCTTGGTCTCCTTTATACGCTGCCAAATGAAGTGGAGGACACCACGACTTCTCATCGCTTTCGTTAGGATCCGCCTGAGAATGAAAATGGCTAATCCTACACTTATCAGTCGTATCAACCCTACATTACGCGTGCACAGAACAAGTTCGGTTTTGCTGCCCTTAAGATATTGCCTTAACTCTTCCTGTCATAAATAATTTTAACCACCTACAAATTTATCTCCGTAATTTGGTGACGTCTTTTTTATTTTAGAGCACAGGAGATCACGAATGCGAAACGCATCCTACATCGCTCTCCAACAAACGCTTCATGGCAGCAATATTGTTATGAAGTATGGCTTGAAAGAGAGTTTGTGGCTCATCACTTCTAATTTCCTCATCTTCCTCATCGTCCGATCTGCGTGTGTGCTGTAAAAGCAAAATTTAATTTGATTAAAATAATATGCTCATTATTTTGCTTCGATATTATTAGTTCACTTATCGGCAACATAAAGGAGGGTTGATTGAATTCTAAGTCAAGTTATTTTGCCTCTAAATGCGTGAAATTCTGGGGCATCATATCATAGAGTAACTACGAAAAAAGATTAGATGCAAAGAAAATAACGATGTCACGTGCCACAATACTAGCAGGAACCAGTGTAGATCCAATTTCATCAATTGATTGAACTTCCTCATTGGCTTCGTGCGAAAGCAAGTATTGCACAACATCAGAGTGACCATGTGTACGGGCTTCCATTAGCGGCGTTTGGTGGCTAATATTTTTCATATTGGCTGTGCTGTTGGATTCACACAGCAGAGCGACGGCAGCTATTATGCCTTTCCTTGCCGCCCAGTGGAGGGGCGTGTTGCCAAGGTAATCATACAGGTAAGTGTGAGCCCCATTATCGAGGAGGAGCTGCATCATCTCTATGTTACCCATCGATGTAGCTTCTGTGAGTGGAGTCGTCATGTAATCTTCTGTATGCACATTAGGATCAGCCTAGAAAATGTAAAATAACACTGGAGCAGATGCGTATACTGGTTTACCTAAGTTGAACAGGCGATGTTACCTTACGAATGATAACAGATTCGAGCGTTATAGCTGATAATACTATTGCCTGGCAACAGGCACTATGCTTGGCTAGCTGCGCAAGTGTTATGCACGGATTAATAAAATGGAAAGTGTGAGCCTTGTTAGTCATTTCGTGTCAAATCAGGAATGATAGGGTTAATCGATGGCGAAGAGTTAAAGACGACGCACGCCGTTTTCCAGTAGCTGCCTTGCGACCGAGAGCAGATTATTTTCCACTGCTTGAGACAAGGTAACTGAAGTGATGCCACCATCTATAGGGCCGGTATCCATTCGTCTATCCTTTAAAGTGGAAAAGCAGTGAAGAAAACCCCTGTAAAAATTTCTGCTAAATATAACCGTACCAAGTTGAAATCACGATAGTAGACAATTAAACCGTTTCATTAAAAAGACAATGTCGCAGCGAAAATAAAAGCGACCTATACATAGAAATGAAGATTTATATGAACCCTGGAGCCACTTATACTGAAATGCTCTCATGAATAAACTGATCAAAATTCAAAACATTTGACATCCGTTTGCCGCAATGACCTCTAAAGTGCTAAAATAAAACAAGCTGAAGTATGTTTTTGTCGGCACAGACATTTTGAATTGTGGAGACAACGGTAATTTTGTTATTACAGCAACCGTTTTTGATTGAGCGTGCGGAATTTTAATCCATTAATTGTCTGTGAGCTTTTCCAGCAATCAGACTCGATTTATTGAGCATTTATAACAGCGATGGCGTATTCTTGCCAAATAGCAGTGCATATATTGGCCGATCCATGCTAACTTTTGAAATGTTATCAGAAAAACATGATTGTCCCTGTGCTGAAAGTCACTAATTATCCGTGCCTGAGCAAAATTCGGAACTTCAAATGTTAAGTAGCACCATGTGTTGCGGTACAGGTCTCTGGATCACATTCGAATTAACACAGCACTTACAATAAGGCTTCTTGATCCGATAATTTTGGTCAGTTTTTGTCAATAATTGCCCATTGAAAGAAACCTGGATGGACCTATGTAACAAGGCACTATTAGGCAGAATATACCGATCTAGATGCAAATCAAACCACTGAATAAATGCTTATAATAGAAAATGTAAGCAACGCGATTAGCTCGCTGTTTGTTTTTCCTGTGATTCGAAGTCTAGCATCATGCGTAATTACGACTTCTACCTTAAAGACTGTGCGATAATGAAACCGGTTGTGCCACTCTAGACACAAATTGGAGGAAGTCGCTTGCAGCCGCCAAGTGCTTGTCTCATTTCCTATAAATTAAGCAAGAGACCTATGGTTTTCGTAAAATGCCGGATAATGACTAAGAAAACAAACTTAGGTATCCATGAAGCGAAATGTGTTTTAACGATGACGGTTGCAGACTTAATTGCGATTCATCGTATAATTAACGAGCCTGCACAAAACGTTCTCCAATGGTTGCACAAAAGGAAAATAACATTCCACCTTTGTGATCGCTTTCTGAATGTATCGCGTAGTCAAGCTAAGGCAGGATCGTATACCTCTGACTGTATTCAATGAAATGCCTTGAAGTAAATGTTAACACCACGAAAGTGTAGCTTAGTTTTGCTATGGATAATAGCTGCAGAGAATGTTCAAAGTATATCTGTCAGGGACTCAAATATAATACAATTACCATGATTTAGGAAAACGGCAAATAAAATTGACTAAAGCATCTTCTGTTTGCTAAGTATCCTGCCTCGTTGCCTCCTCAATGTCTGGCTGATATAACCATTTCTCAAAAAAACATTCCGTTGGGAATTGTGCGATCTAATCCTATGTAAACGCGACGAAATTGGTAGGATTACGCGCACATTTCGAAGACATTTTGCAATAATACATGAGATGGATTTGGCATCATAAAAACCCCTCGCTTGACCCACTTTTGAACCGATGGCATTCCTTCCCTTATTTGGAATACATGCGCCTACTAAACTTTCCAGTGCGAACCAAATAAATTCATGCACTCTTGTTATAAACACCGGGCTCGAAGTGTACCTTATTCTCCTTCTCGCATTTATGCTGAGGATTAAAGAACAAGTGGCATCGCATCTTGGCGCTATGTGCAATGAATTGCGTGAAGTTCAAGGCAACCAAGACTTAACAGACAAAATCTATACAAGTGTCTGTTTTGAGGTTTTGCAATTGAACTTTCAATTCAGGATTTCGTATGCATTGACAGAGACTTAATGGGTCTCGTAAAAGCCTACTTTCGTCATAGCAATAAATGCCTGCATATCTTTACGAGCTGAGGCATGGCTCCCAGCTTTTGCCCAGGAATGGGACGAAATTAAGCCTCAGTGGTGTAAAATGAGTCAGTCAACACTTTGTCCTCATTTAATTTCTTTACGCGGAATTTCACTAAATTTCTGTGATTGCTTATATTTGGTACAAGGTAGTTGATAAGGCTTAAATCTCTTATTTGGAAAATGCGAACCGTAATTGGCCTTGTGGAATGCTTGAAACACACAAATGAGACCAGACCTTGTCGGCAACCCGCATGCCATCAGAAATATTTCTATAACTTCGTGATCGTCACAACACAGAGCGCACTTTGAATGAAAAGTGTTTAATACCAGATCAAGGTCAGGCCTGAGGTGTCGTTCGACTCACCCATTATTTATCCCAACATCGATCCGTCAGATGGTTCCATACGTCTAAGCTTTCTTGACCACTGGCATAGGTGAGCAAATCCACGTGCATTAAAATTCATGTAAACAATGTTTGAAAGTGATGATTAGCGCATTTCGCAAAAAAAAGCCAAAGATTTCATGAGGCAAACACTGGAAACGGAACATTTCATTATTTCAGTGTGTGAAGTTTGACTCCAGGCAGCAGTTGAAGGGTATGAAAGTTTAGTTACAGTCAAAATTTATGGGCTGAAAGAAGGGAATCGATTGTGTGTATTGTAGTTTACTTGTCCGTTTGGCTTGCCTGACACACAGCTGTTACAGCTTGCTAGAGTTGGTGAAGGCGGTGCTCTATCTCACTGATCACCTCACTTTCGATTCAGCAAACAACTTTTTGAAGTACTCGATGATCCTGCATGGCTATTCACAATGACGACGTGTGTGCTAGCTGGTCATCCAGTCAGGGTTCGTCGCCTCCTACCAAATATCGCGTGGTTCGAGTGGGCTCGCGATAACGACAGTCCGCCCACCGAAGAGGAGAGGCCGGAGAGGGTGCAGAATGCGACGGAAATAAGGAAGGATTTTGATCAGAAAGGTGGTGATGCTATTGATGCTCCTGCTAGTACTGCCAACCGAGAAGACTAGGTTAGTCAAGCAACTCACAGAGCAAAGGACATTCGTTGAATGGTCAGTGGAAGTTGATACTATTATTATGTTATTGCCTTAGGATTTTACGCTCTCCGATACCACATCTGATGCCGTTTCATCATTCGCAAAAATACGCCATTCGCTTGAATCCGAACGCGAAAACTTTTCTGGTCCTTATATAACATTCTACTTATCACTCAACTTGGAATCACAGGGCGTTGTTATCTGGCACTCATTGCTATGACCAGAACGCAGATGTTTGTACCACGCACTACTTTATGGAATTCCTGGGAACTGACAATCATCGTGATGAACTAAGTGATCATTATAACACTCTCTTCTTCGAAAATGTCTTGCGTGAAGATCAGTCTCACCTAGAGTCGAGACAAACGTCCAGCAAATGTCTATGCTATGCATTTATTGAGTGTTCGGCAAGTTTACAACAATGGCGCACGAGCCATCGTTGACTGCAGACTTTTGTCCTTGGTCAGCGCTGAATGACAAAGGCGCGGGGCCTCTACTCGACAGCCTTTTCTCGAAGATATTTGACACAAAATGTGCTCTACATGTCCTCTGGATAAGGACGGTGACGGCGATAGTGGAAGTAAATGCAGTAATTGGCTATCCGACTCCTGCTCTTTGGTTCACGAAGGCGCTGGCACAGTGCAGAAATCTTCACTAAAATCGGATGCTCAAGGTGAAATCGCCAGGCTGGTTTACAGCTTGTCTTTATATAGTGAGGCCTCATCCAGCAACGAATATGATGACACTGTCAGCGAGCCTGATAAAGCAAGTAAAGAGCTGCCTCAATTCGCTTTATCGCGAACTTACAAGGACGTTCGTATGCTTCATCCACCAATAACGGCTTGCACGGAATACAGACGAGAATGCGACGGGATGAGAAGGTCAATTAACGTGGGCCTAGATTCGGATTGGAGGCGGTTTGTTCGTGGAACTCGATGGTCCATACGATTCGCTCCGCAACAAAATACGGACCTTTCGATGACAGGTATCCTAATCCCCCCATGGCGAGCCAGCTCGGGTCATGGCTCGATCCCATGGTAAGTCAACTGACCACAGTAATTCTTTTAGGGCGAGTATGTTAATGTTGAGTTTATTAAGCAACGTGTGCCTTCCTAAATTGCACAAAATAGATTGCATTCTCGGTGCTATTTAAAGATGTTTAGGCAAAATTGGTTAATATTAATTTCACTATTGGATGCAGTTCGTTGCTTGGTTTAAATGCATGTGGTGTAAGGGTGGGAGTGCAAGCCAAGAATGCATGCACAGCAGACAGTTTCTAATTATATATGGGAAAAGGGGTTATCTCCGCTGTCGCCTTTGCTCAATCTGATGCCCCACAGCGCATTACCAAGACCTCAGCTTAGTAGTGTTCCCTGGATGACGCCGCTCGACGCTCTCTCGCTCTTCGACCACGTGCCCATCCCTGTCATGGAAGAACGTTTGAAGAGGGTGCCTATCCTCCCCTTACCCGTCTGCGCTTTCTTGTCGTTATGGGTCTGGTCACCAACTGGATAGCGTAGATTTCAAGCATGGAGTGCTATGCGACACTTGGTGTGTCACGATTTCATCCTTCGCTCATCAGTAGCCCTGTGGCTGCATGCGTGCTGTAGCCCTTGAGCTCGGGCTGCGGTCAGGCTCCTCCCATGGACCTCTGGCCCTTGTGGCTGCCTCGTCGCCCCCATGTCCCTTCACTCAGACTCTCCCAACTTTGATTCCCCTTCCTGCACCGCAGGCAACACCACCTCCAACATGTGTTTCCTTTCTCAGTTCTCGACGAGCTTTAGAGTCACATCCCATTTGGCTATATTGTACCCTATACACTAAGCTCTTGTTAGAAATAATCTATTAATTTCGTGTTAGTGACATTTAAATTGATGTTTCCTTATGGAATGGACTGCACATCATGCATTGTTTTTTCGTAACGAATTTTGTTGCATTAAGCAGAAACTACGGAACACATGATCCTCGATTCGCGTTTCTATTAGGGAGTGCCTCACATTG
>JADWOT020000112.1:0-23000 GCA_036345935.2 Taenia hydatigena | reverse complement strand
TGCGTAAAGCGGAAGGACTGTTACCTGTGCGAGCAAACACAACTTTAAACTAACCTCAACATAGAGAAGAACAGTAACGAGATTGACACCCAAGAATAGGTTCGGGAATGCTGAACACACTTGTCGGTAGTATTTGTTTAAGCTGGGAACAAACGCCTCCCTTGACCGGTCAGAGCATGTCATAATGCAAATGCGCCAGTTGGATTTCGCTGATTAAATAAAAATTTACAATGCTTAAGGTCCAACCATGATAATGCTGCTCTTGTTTCGGCGCAGTCCTCTTAACAGTTTGTTTTAATAACTGGCTGCAGCAACTGATGACATGGAAGCATTGTAGGGACTGGATGTGAGTCAGTCCGTCTGTGCGACACCGCTCTTTGTATCCTCTGTTATTAAGTGGTTGTCGAGGCTTCGCATACTACTTCCTTGACAGCCTTATAAGACGTTTCGATGCTAGCATAATGTCATCACTCAAAAAGTAATTCCAGCCCGTCGCTTACATTGATCAGCAGTAAGAAGCGAATGTATTCCAACCAAAAAGACCATTTATTCTTATTGACAAAAGACTACGGCTGATAGTGGTTCAAAAATATGCTCAGATTATGGAGCCTTAATGAGCGTTGTGCGGTTGTATGACTCATCGAAAATGGCTTCACAAAGGTTTGGAGGGAGATTTTGGATCTCGTTGGCCAAGTACCTTCCAGCATTCTGGTAATCAAACAGACAGACAGAACAGACTGATAGCTATCCTCCGTCAGGTGAGAGTGATCATCAGAATGGTGACATCAATCGAAAGTCTAAATTACATTATTAAACTGATCCATAATTTGGGCACGACTTTGTTGCTAAGGTAGCATTTATTTACGGAAAGATTATTTATGCCCTGAGGCATCCTTCTGTTAAGCATTTCATCATTTAAAGTAAAACAGCGCAATAAAACGTCCCAAAAGTTATTTCAATAATGCCATTCTTAAGGGTGTTACTTGCTTACTTCCAAGAATTGTATCCGCTGTAAAATGGCAAATCCTTCTCTTTTGAATAGCATTAATGTAAAGTATGACTCGGTGGCCTTAGCAAATGCAAGAAAGCATGCTAATTTTTACGCATTTTCAATATAACGATAAAATTGTTAGCAAAGGTTCGGCTAAATAAAAATGTGGCTTATTAAAAGAAAGATATGAAGAGGCTACCATTAACTCGCTCTGCCTGACTGAAATAAAATTTGGAATGCCCATGCTCTTAAAATAAAATCCAAAGAGGTTTAATGCAGGGTGAGGCGGTGCTAGTTTCCAAAATCTATGTCGTAAATTTTTAGAAAATAGGTTCCAATTGCGTTTCGTTTGAAGCAAACGTGAATAGCAGCACCGTGGAACACTAAAATAAAGGGTTAGATAAAAGCGAAACCACCCATTTTACGCCGTAATCTGCGCCTTGGTGACTATGGGCTTGTTAATTCATTACGAATCCATTTAAAAAGCAACAAATGGTATAATATGCATGAAATTACAAAATGTTCTTGAATTGAGCAACCAGAGGCAATGATTCTTGGGTAATTACATGGGAAGTATCCAATGACAAATGGACGCACAAAATGGGCTGCAGTAGCTGCGATACACAAAGCTATATGACCGAATTGTAAAGAAGGTTGTTTATAACGGGTACGTGTGCACCCGTTGGCATTTGAAGGTCAACCAAAATTGTAGGGTTGAGAGGAGGATGATCTTCTTACACATACGTGCATCCCAGCTTAATGAACTTAAATTGGCATGCATGCATTTTAAGGGAACAAACGCCGACTGTTTTTGCAAAATAAATGCAGTTTCTTGAGTCCTTTTCAAAGGTGGATCATATTAATAGGTGGTTTCATCATTTGGTCATTTAGCATGACCCGACTTCCGGTCATGCGATCTGGCTAGATCCTGTCTAACCGGCATTTTAAAAAAGGCATGACGCCTTTTCAAATAAACTTAAATTTTTGGCGTCAATATGCTTATGCTCATGTTGATCCTTGGAGAGGGTATAGTGCTTGAACAACTGGCTATAGAGGGGTGATTTGAACCATTTAAAGTGGCAGACGTTGACTTGTTAGAAGACGGTTGCGTGGCACGGAGGTATCGAAGGCACTCAGTCATGCGTTGTCATTGTTTTCTCTTTGAAGCGCTCCAGTTCTTTACTTAAGCATTTGGAAACTAAACATTAAGGTCGTCCATTGCGTAAACATCTCCCTTTGGCAAGATTTCACGGCGCATATCGTCTCACTATATCTTGTTAATTATGAGGCAGATCTATAATTCACGAGTTCTTAGTTCCTCTCATGCTTTCCACGTTGTTTCAAACAATAGCCGTGAAAATTGTAATCTGTGTAAAAGAACTATTTACTCCAATTTTCAGCCCACTTTTAAACACTAAAGACACCAAAGCTAACCTTCGTAAACGTTGTAATTAATTAAATATAGAAAGAGGTTGTCTAATTAGTATCTACCTTTACCAGCCGACCCAAATCCCATGAAGCATGCCAAACTTGGGATCACCTCAAACTTGAACGATCCCTTTCAGATCACGCCTTATGCGCGCAGGATTAAGCACGCTTCCTGTGGGTTGCCTAAGTGTTCGCAGAAGAAAATGACATGGCTAAAGTGCTGAAATCATTGCAATAAAATGAGGGTTATTCCGCATCTGGTCGCCTTCCATCACGGGTCCAATTAGAAAAGGCGTAGCTGTCTGGATGGCCAAAAAGCTGGTGCAAAGTACCGGAATTACTCTTGGTTCCCCTTTTATTCAAGGGACTTCCAATGACCCTTGAGTGCATCTTGTTAAAGCAGTCTTCTCACCCTCTTCTCGCGACAATCTAACGATGGCTAGAGGTTGACAGTCTGCAGCCATCCTCTTTCGTGTATGGCTTTTTAAATCAACGAGTTGTCTTATATCAAAAAAAGGAATTATGACCCAGAAAATCATCTGAAATTCAACCAGCGTCCTCAACTAATGAATAAGCAATAAGGACTAAATTCAAAGGCTGAAAATTAATCTTACAAAGGCCTACATTTCACAACAATTTGCATTTACGATGTCTCGCCACTCACAACACCTACTCAAATTAATATGGCAAGCAACAAATTAAGTGGAAATCTGAGCAGCTAACATAGTAGACATATTCTATTCATTCAGCTTCATAAAGGGAAGTCATCTGCTGCCTCACTGTGAGCGAAGCACAATACGATGCCACAGGGAAGTGCAATATCGTGTGACAGTGCAGCAGCTGCATTCATGACTTGGGTCCCACAAGGAGACATTTATATACGCAGAGGTGCAATGGTATCTACATTCAGTGGTAAACTAGTCCATGAGGAAAAAGAGGAAACTCGTAGAGTATGCACTGCCTTAACGTTCTTGCTGATTCTAAAGGCAATCATATTTCAAGGCGATCCCTCCATAACCAAGGGTGCCTAAATTTATCCAAATCACGCCGCATTGTATCTCTTATAAAGTATTGTCGCAAAGGTGGTATCTGGTTCGTAGATGAGTTTGAAGGAGCACGAGCCGGAAAGCGGTGATGGCTGTTGGGACGCAAAGTAGAGTGTGGAACTTAACGTGATAAAGAAGACAAATGCTGTTGAAAGCATATGAGGGCTAATTATGAGTTCCGGATGTGAGGGGTGCAAGTTTATGGCATTTTAGCGTGCACCGCTTTGCATTAAGAACTTGTTTAGATGTCAAGCGCACCCTCTCACCTGCTTCCATCCCACGCTGTCTGTCTAGAAAGAGTGGCGAGGTCCCTAAGGCGATTGACAAAGACTGAGCTAGTGATGTGCTCGTGTAAAAAAGTGCTGTGGCCGCTTAAAATCACAAAGGGAATTATTAATTTAGCATGAACTTTTCATCCGCAAATATCAGCACACTTAGGTTGATTGATGCATTCATTTCCACGTCAATGATGCATTGACGTGCTGTATGGACAATTCAGTGTGCTAAGAACGTGTCGTTTATAGAAGGTAATTCAGTGCCCTGTCCATGGGAGAGAGGGTTGCAAAAATTTGGCTAAAGTAGCACACGCGACTCGGTAATGTGTGAGGTTATGAGAAAAGAAAGACGGCACATGTGGGCAAATCGTTGCAAATCACTTTCATCGCGCCGTACTTAGTTCTCAGAAGATCAACAAGAGCCGATTCCGAGACAAGTGTGTCCATCACATGTCACTATTTGGTATGACCTTTGGTTCAATAGGCATAATTGTAGCAGTCTCATCAAAAGTGCGTTAATGGTGCCTGCCAAAGCGGCAAAATAATTTTAGTTTTCATGCCTAATTTGTATGACGTAGATGTGGGTGACGTGTGGTTCCAACAAGGCGGTGATCAAAATTAACCTCCCAGATCACGCGATATTGTGACGTTGGATATGCTCTTCGACATCGTTTGGAAGCTATGGTACTGCAGGCAGCCTAAAGACCACTCGCACCTTGGAAAAGGGAAGTGAGCGCTGTATTATTTAAATTTAACACACATGCGCAAAATGGCCACAGGCATATCGTCTTATCTGCCATCTTAAGCACAACCTTATGCTGCATGCTGCATAAATCCATAAAGTAATTACAGTTCGTGTTGATAACCAACTTCATTTATGAGTTTCGAGACAAAATTTTAGTGCGATATGAGACTGGCTGCATTTAAAGCTCTTTTTATATGCGTACCATACTGCCAAAGTGACATTTACGTGATCATAAGCCTTCTTTGACACTTTTATTAAGGTCACTTGGGGTTCCTGTGGACTACTCGGAATGAGTAGAAGAGTTTGCATCTAATCAAGCTGTACTTTGCATTTAGCAGCAGAATTTGTTGCACAAGTCTAAATCGTCATTGTGAAATGTGCAATAGATTGAGTGTGCAGTTCGAGCTTAATGGAGCTGCCGTTAAAGCCAGACAAATTTTGAACACTGCTAGGGTACGGTTAAGAAAGAACATATCGAATGGAAGAAGAGAATAAAGTCAAACCGGCTCTTTGACTTAACAGAACGTAAATCTTTAAATCGCTGTTTAAATGCGCAAATTCATATCTTACATCATTCTCTCGTTCCAGTGGGAAGGAATCAGAAGCAGAGGGTAGAAATTTGCGATTTACTTCCCTTTCAACAATGCAGCACGAGGCCTAATAACTTGAGTTTACCGTTTCGAATGCAAATTTGCAATTCTAAGTGCAAAGGCGGGCTACACCTCACAGTGAAATAAAGTCCTGCCCTCCTCTTGCGGACTTTCGCAAACGCTTGGTGGTATGAGCTGGTCATAAGTTTATAGTAGGCCGGCAGTGATTATTAAAAAGCGGCAACTATTAGGCTCCCGCAGCCGTAGAATCCCGGGATAAATTCAATTCCGTACTGGAGAATCACTCAAGCCAACTTTCATGAGCCTCAACACATCTTGCCTTCTGCAGCCTGTCACTCGTGCAGTTAACCCTCACACTAGCACATTAGACTTCGTCACGGTTACATGTTCACTTGGAAGGGTGCCAAGACTGTAATGTTCTCCGTTAATCAATCGCAAGGTTGCCATGGAGGCGGAGCCTATTACACGAAACCGATATTTTATTTGCCGAACGAATCATCCTGGATAGTTTGCATAAGATTGCAAACAAGCAGCAAGTTAATCTCAACTTTCTATGTTGCATAACTGGGTTCCCTCGATCATTGGTTAATGGATGGTTTTCGAGCCCACTATGACTGATATCTCTTAAGCCAATTCATTCATCGACGTTAATATAAGATCCCATTCATATCAAAACAACACTTGCTAGTTCGCTCATTCCGTAGGTGAATACTAACGCAGAGGCGTTTATAATCATTCAATTCATTTTGGGCCGCAAAAGCGTTGACGATTTGGGTCAAGACATTGGCGCAGTGACCTCGTCAGAGAAAAACTGCTTAGACCTAACGGACACAATACACATTCTCGCTGATCTAGTGGTCGCTAAGATAACCTATCTCTCCTGCTTCATCCATTCCATCACATCTTATCCCTCCTCCAAGGGAGTCTTTACCTGTGGCGATCCCTTTTTGGCATCAGCCAAGAAGACTACTACCAGTGGATAAAGCGGGATTTGTTATAAATGACAATTAAGGGTATCAATGCACCGAATGAATAGAACTTCAAATTAACTCTGAATTTTGGAGGGGTAGCAAGATTGAAGCACTAAGGAGGACGTAAAATGCCAAACAATCATGTCGGTGGCGCTTACTAATGCTGAAAACAGGCATCATACTTGACTCGTCAAGAGAGGTCATGCTGTAGGTAAACAAGTTAGGTTTACTTTGGTTTGTAAATGAAAATTTATAACACTCATCATAAGACACCGAAGCTCAGGGTCGGAAAAGGTATAATTCTTTTGCCTTGATACCTATGAGCTTGCCTGCGCGTAATCACAAATTCACTTAAGAAGCGGCTGCACTCGCATGATGCATTAAGCATGCCGAGCGAATGATTCGTGAGCGTATGCGTGAAATGCACCAGTTATAAAGGCACACGTAAAATGGCTGGTGGTGTTGACGCAGCAATAAAAACTGCATGAGCAAGTGCAAGGAAGCGCAAACGTTCGTAAGCGGTTTCGAAGCAAGACAAAATTTTGAGGGTGAGGACAGGATGACACGTCTGCCTACACGTTTATCCCAATTTCGTGGATTTAAAGTAGTGCACATTACTTTCAAGGGTAAAAGCACAAATTCTTTCGTAAGATAAGTAAAACTTTTGCCGAAATCTCTTCAACGTTGCACTCACACTAATCAGAGTTGTCATAATTCGAATTCGTAGCCTATAGCTACCCAAGGGCAGTGGTGAGTTTACCGGTGAAAGGCGGTATAACTAGTGCAATGCAAATTAAACTTCAGCATGTGAAGGCACAATCACTTGCAATTTTGGAAAATAAGATTCGTTGTGCATTGAGTCAACTTTCCGTAGGACATGCGGACTACTCTGAAGTAATTCAGAAGTGCTGACGGAATGTTCTACACGAAAGCCTTTTGAGCATTCAGTCTCACGCCTGAGAGTGTGAAGGAGGCACGCGTTCTAGGAAAGATCATAAACTTGGTGCATTAGTACGATTAAAACGGACTGGCTGCTCGCATTTAAGACCACAGTTTGACTCCATTAGGCTGCTTCACATTTCACAAGCCATGAAGATGTTCTGTTTTAAATCAAAGCTTCCCGTTAGGTCCATGTTGGAAAGCATTCTTTATGTTAGTTATAATGGCCATTTGAAAACGTAAAATTACGTTTGTAATAAAATGCCAATTAGTTAGACGGATCAAATTCTTCCGAACACAGCTGTCGTCTGGGCATGACAAATCTCACAGTTTTTGCCCCATGAGGAAGGAAGGGCGCTCTGGCAGCCGAGTAGGTCCCTACCCACTCATTTTCCATGCCCATATTTTACTCTTCAAGCGTCTATTTTTACTTATTCCTCGCATAAATTTCTACTCTTGTTTGTTCATTTCTCGCTTTTCTTCTTCTTCACTCTACCTGCCTCTTCTCTCCTCCTACTCATCCTCTGAGTAGCAGCGGTGGATTGCCCTACGCATTTGCCATCCCGATATAGAGCAACGAGACAGTAAAAGGCCCCGCGCCATTTGCGCCTGCCTCCAAAATCGGAGACGCAAACACGGTCGATTGCCTTCTGGCTGCCAATAGGTGGTTGATTTTTGCCGATTAAAGGTGTTTATCGTGCTTGTTTTTTTGCAAACAACACATGTCTTGAAATCTGACTTAGTATTGAATCTTCAAATTCGATGAAATATAAAATGCGGTGCTTATAGTCACCTGTTTGTGTAAATAATCTTGCTTAACTCTCTCCAGCCATTTAAGTATCCTCATTCTTGCCTTACTTGCGTCGTATTAATCTAATGTTTAGCGGTTTGTGTCCAGGAGCTGACGTGACCGCAAAGTATAAAAATGGGACAAACTTGTCGATCGCCAGTGATCTTGGCCACAGAGAAATATATGAAAAATTGTAGAAGCTCTAGGTCGTGGTGACGACCCGTGATTTGTGTGATTCTATAATATGAGTAGAGCAATTGAGTGTTTTCCTATCATTAGTTATTACGCGTTTTCAACGGATTAACATTGCACAAGGCCTTGATTGCGAAATCAATAGCGCACTTGTAACTATTTATAGGTGCCTGTCAATTGCGCTCAATTAGATAGGGGTGCATTTGCTTTTCAACGATCTGATGTCCCCGAAACCGTGGAACTAGTTCCACCGACTCTCTGATCTGCATGTACTCAGAAAACAAGCGATTGTGATTCTGTAAATTCATTCAAAGCGGACGTTAATAATTATGTTGACTTGTCGTATTGATGGCTACATGGGCATTCCAAACTCCGAAGGACAGTGTATATTCAGACATAGGACGCAACGCCTCTGACCCGATCGAGGAGTGCTGATGGGGTAAGGCTTTCAGGCTTAAAACAAATTCATTTTGCCATTCTCCCAGCCATTCTCCCATTGTAACTCGCACAATGGATAAGTTGATATGCGCCAGCGCCGCTGATATGCTTCATTTTAACGTACCTTCATCCCACTTACTGGTATCCTGCACGCGCTATTATTCAGCCTTACTCTATGACGCTTGATTCCTTTCCCTAGATTCTCAATTCTACGGGTCACATCACCTTCTCAAGCAAAAGAAAACCTTTAGGCGCTGTCATTTGTTACATTACCTGTTGCCTCCCTAGTGGCTGTCATTTCAATCACAACCTAACATTAGTAAATTCATCACAAGTGCCTTACCAAGGGACTTTAGGATGAATCATGACCGCGTAAGTTCACGTATACTGAATAGCTTGGCCAATCTAGAGCCGATACCTGCGGAACATTTCAAGGTTGACATCAAGCAAATGGCCATCATAGAATCACATTTTCTACTTCTTTTACTCATGTGTGTTTTGGGCCATCTTCTCAGAGGCTGAAGCCACATTCTGCAAGCATTTGTGTTCGAGTTGAGCATATCTGCATTCGCTTAGTTCATCGTAAAGAAATGCTAAATATTACACTACTTGCACACGTCCAACACAGAATTAACAAGAAGTTGGTTGTTCCAGATTAATCTGCTTTCTTGGATGTGGATGCGAATTCAAACCCTGTAGTATAGGGTCTGTAAACGCAAATACTCAAATCTCGAATTGAAAAGCGGCTGCAATCCAGTTCACGTGGTTCATCATAATAGGATCTATGTATAATTTCCGTGTATAATTTCCTAGATATTTGTGTTGCGCCTGATCAGGTGGGACCGCTGCCGCTAGGCACATTGATTTGCCTTTGTACTTCCAGGTAGCGTAATTTAACTGCTAATGGATACACTGATGTGTGCCTGCGCTTACATGCCACGCGATGCCATCGCCTAGCAAATCCTATTACCCAGACTCAAGGCCACTTGACGACCCCTGCAAAACGAGCAACCACTCACTTAGTGCCGAGAATTGAAGGAGCCATGCATTGTGCCTGGGCTTTCCTTCCCAAACGTCATGCTACTCGACAGTGCACTTACGTGTACGACTAAAAATAAAAGATGGCAAAAAATATTTCTGCTTTGCGCTTCATATTCCTCTTCTCCTTCCATCCAACCGCTTTTTTCTCCACATACTTTACGATCTTTACTCATCACCTGTTTGTGGCTTTCATTTGACGGATTTGGAGGAACCCTTCATACTAGACTTCTAATTTGCTAGCAGCTGTGTATATATTTGATATCACAATCTCTAAATGATCTCGCTGATTTCCCTGTTATGGAAATTTTGCCTGACTTTAAACATTGTGGTAGGAGGCACTGGCATTCTTAACATCTCAATCAGCACTGTTAACACAGTGTTAAAACAATTATTTTCTGCCATCACCATTAAACTGCCTTTGCTAATCACTTTTGATTCCTCATTAGCGTCCATTTTCCTCTTTCACATTTAACTAAAAGGCCTTTTGTTAACCCTCAGGCAATCCAACCGACTTGTGAGCTTTAGTAATTAATGCCACCTTTATTCTATTTGATAGTTTGCATTGAGCAGCATAGTTCATTCCTTAAAGAATGCTTTGTAAATCACCCATTTTTATAAGTTTGCACTACTATTGGAGTAGACAGCAAGAAATAAATGCTACATCTTGTCAAAAGTGTGGGTCCTAATATCGTTGGGATAATGCTGTTAAGTTGGTTTTGTAATAACACTTAATGGTAGGCACGGATGACTCATTTCTCATCCGTGCCTTCACTTTTCCTTTCCTAGTAAAGTCTCCCCATGTTTTAGTTGGTAACGAACGATTCCATTTGACAGTGCACAAAATCATGTGTAAAGAGCTGAAATCTTACAGCTTGGGTGTTGCACGAGTTTCTTCGAGCAAAAGCTTTGAAATAGTATGCACTCAACTTTACCTTGTTTGAGAGGAGACCATAGAAATCGTAGTTGATTATTTAGGCAGGTAAAATAGCACGAGCAGACTTCCAGAGCCATTTGCTCTTCCTTTAAGCAGTCTTGAATTCGAGGCTTCATCATGTTCTACCGTAGGTGGTCTAGATTTTACTGCCAGTTCGTGTGGCTATTTTTGGACTGATGGTCTTAAACAACATTCTGATTGCAGATGTTTAGTTATCCTGCTTTATCTTTTAACGTAATTACTAACGCTTTCCTTCGGCTTCATTTTTTCCACTTCAAATAAATGCAATGATAGGTTGAGATATGTAGATATATAGACGAAATCTTGATGAAGCCTGATATTCCCAAACGCAGTTGTAAATTTATAGCAAAACTGCCTATGTTTGTTAGTAAAATAAACCAAGTAGTTAAAAGTTGAATGATGGTCACACATACCTTTGCGCCTATGCGACATACTGAAGGCGTGCGCAATAGTTTACAAAATCAGCCCTAAAATGAATGAATCTAGATTCCTTTAATTGCAGAATACGTTTCGCACCGACAGCCGCCCCAAAACGGGTCTAGCTTTGCCAATGCC
The DNA here is from genome assembly GCA_036345935.2 of Taenia hydatigena. Taxonomy (NCBI): domain Eukaryota; kingdom Metazoa; phylum Platyhelminthes; class Cestoda; order Cyclophyllidea; family Taeniidae; genus Taenia; species Taenia hydatigena. The sequence goes on along the minus strand of JADWOT020000112.1, from coordinate 12,023 downwards.
TATGGTACTTTGGCGAGGCTTGTTAGCCCGAGTTCCGCTCCTTGCGATGAGAACATGTCTCGACACTTGCTCAACGATGAGCGAAGTTCCACCTCCTTACTATCAGCGAAGTGCGGTGACTGTGAGAAGAGCTCAAGCAATCTGTGAGTGAAACTAGTTGCAGCCTCGAAATGCGCACTACAGATTTCAGTTGCGTCTATTTTAGGGGACACCGCAACCGTGTCTGCCTCTCTGCATTAGTAGACAGAAGCATCCTTTTCGATATTTCGGAGCCGTTTTGGCATTACGAAGGAAATCGACTCCAAGCATCACATGCTAAGGTAGTTCTGGACACAATAAGTCACATCGATTAGGTTTCTTTTCATGTTGCAAATGCTAACGATGTCTTTCATTTATTAATGTCTTCCTCATTCCACTAAGATCAGTTTTGCAAAGAAGACACCGATGCGACATCGCGTTGCACAGGTTTGGGAAAGCTCAGGGTATGCTTTTAGCGCAGCTGCACCCGAGCTAAGAAGCGTCCCTATAGTTTGTTAAGGCATTTTAGTGTAGGCAGAATAGGAAGCATTTGCTTTATAATCTTGGGTCGCAGAGTGGAGGGATTAAACGTGGATATTCAAGTTTTGCACATCGGTTGGACGTATTAGGAAGCGATGTCAGAAGGAGCTCCCAACACTTTCCTGTTGCTACCTCGATTAATTGACTAAGGTCGTTGTTCATCTGTGCGTGGGTACCCCCGCAACACTATGTGGCTGGATCCACGCCCTAAATTAAACGATCGCCCAACTAGTGATCCTGTCGAGTAATATGCCCTGATTCGCCCGTCCTACTAGGAGTTGCAGATTCCTAGCGTACTCAACATCATCCTCACTAGGCACTAGGTAACGATGATATAAGTCTCCGATAAGCCGAGCTAGTACCTTGCGGCATTAGTTGATGTCAGAGTCGAAAAAGACTTCGACATCTATTGTCGCCGAAAATAACCTTTGCGATCGCGCCCATGGGATCAGTGGAATTCATTGGCGCTGAAATATAAGTGAATGTTGGAGCTGACGGTTTTCATCAAACCTTTATAATTAATGTCATTTTAAAGATAGAACATCCTCAAACGTTACCGCCAGTGCATGATTTTCTCTGTTTTCCTACTCTTTTACTTCCACTACCCCTGGTAAGAGAAGGTTGAATGATTTTAGGCATCTTTAATATAATACTCGAACTCTAGTTAGGCAGCGAATCGGTAGCAGTTAAGGGAGCAGACTCGCCACGTCGGCGAAATCGACTGGTTTGTTTTGTATTAGGTTCCAACTACTCCCTCGCTTCCCACCTAAAAGGTCGTGCTTATCTAATATAAATTACCTAATAAGTTATCCAATCTAAGTTGTACAATTATATTAGGATCAGTCGCATGCTCTATTTAAACTAGCGAAGGTATCCGCATTTGTGGCAGAAAGCCTCAACTATGACCGGTGATTAAGATACATAACCGAAGCAAATCATTAAATGTCAGGAGGAAATCCCGTTGCAATTAAAGTATGACAATTGGGGGCATTGTATTGGCTTTCATGATAAATCACTTTGTCAATGACGTGGTTCGTTTCCAATGCATAGTCTGTTTTGCGGCCCATTCTTGGCGAGAAAATTTAGTGCTGTTGCATATTTTCAACAAAACTGGATAGATTTGGTGAGACCACACATAATAGCTGACAGTGAATGCCATTTTTACAGCAAAAATGAAGTTAGAATGTACCACAAACTGATTTGGCGATGCCAACACCAGTCGCGTCGTGCAATTGCACAAGTCCTTCGAGCGAGGTGAATGCAATGTGAGCCACTCCCACAAAGCCAGGAAATCCACTCCCAAATAGAAACGCGAATCAAGGATCATGTGTTGCATAGTTTCTGTTAAATGCAACAAAATTCGTTACGAAAAAACAATGCATGATGTGCATTCCATTCCATAAAGAAACATCAATTTAAATGTCACTAAGACGAAATTAATAGATTATTTCTAACAAGAGCTTAGAGTGTAGGGTACAATATAGCGAAACGGGTAGTGACTCTAAAGCTCGTCGAGATCAGAGAAAGGAAACATGTGTTGGAGGTGGTGTTGCCTGCGGTGCAGGAAGGAGAATCAAAGCTGGGAGAGTCTGAGTGAAAGGACGAGGAGGCGACGAAGCAGCCACAAGGGCCAGAGGTCCATGGGAGGAGCCTGACCGCAGCCCCAGCTCAAAGGCTGCAGCACGCATGCAGCCACAGAGCTACTGATGAGCGAAGGATGAAATCGTGACACACCATGTGTCGCATAGCACTCCATGCTTGAAATCTACGCTATCCAGTTGGTGACCAGACCCATAACGACAAGAAAGCGCAGACGGGTAAGTGGAGGATAGGCACCCTCTCCAAACGTCCTTCTATGACGGGGATGGGCACGTGGTCGAAGAGCGAGAGAGCGTCGAGCGGCGTCATCCAGGGAACACTACTAAGCTGTGGACTTGGTAATGCGCTGTGGGGCATCAGATTGAGCAAAGGCGGCAGCGGAGACAACCCCTTTTCCCATATATAATTAGAAAATGTCTGCTGTGCATGCATTCTTGGCTTGCACTCCCACTCCCACTCTCACACCACATGCATTTTAATCAAGCAATGAACTGCACCCAGTAGTGGAATTAATATTTACCTATTTTACCTAAACGTCTTTAAATAGCACCAAGAATGCAATCTACTTTGTGCAATTTAGGAAGGCACACGTTGCTTAATAAACTCAACATTGACATAATCGCCCCAAAAGAATTACTGTGATCAGTTGACTTACCATGGGATCGAGCCATGACCTGAGCTGGCTCGCCATGGAGGGATTAGGATACCTGTCATCGAAAGGTCCGTATTTTGTTGCGGAGCAAATCGTATGGACATCGAGTTCCACGAACAAACCACCTCCAATCCGAATCTAGGCCTACGTTAATTGACCTTCTCATCCCGTCGTATTCTCGTCTGTATTCCGCGCAAGCCGTTATTGGTGGATGAGGCACACGAACGTCCTTGTAAGCTCGCGATGAAGCGAATTGAGGCAGCTCTTTACTTGCTTTATCAGGCTCACTGACAGTGTCATCATATTCGTCGCTGGATGAGGCTTCACTATATAAAGACAAGCTGAAAACCAGCTTGGCGATTTCACCTTGAGCATCCGATTTTGGTGAAGATTTCTGCACTGTGCCAGCGCTTTCGTGAACCAAAGAGCAGGAGTCGGATAGCCAATACTGCATTTACTTCCACTATCGCCGTCACCGTCCTTATCCAGAGGACATGTAGAGCACTTTTGTGTCGGATATCTTCGAAAAAAGGCTGTCGAGTAGAGCCCCCGCGCCTTTGTCACTCAGCGCTGACCAAGGACAAAAGTCTGCATTCTTCAACTTCAAGCAGTCTGGTTAAGTAAAGAGGAGAACTGTAGCTCGTGCGCCATTGTTGTAAACTTGCCGAACACTCAACAAATGCATAGCACAGACAGTTGCTGGACGTTTGTCTCGACTTTGGGTGAGACTGATCTTCACGCAAGACATTTTCGAAGATGAAAGTGTTATGATGATCACTTAGTTCAGCACGATGATTGTCAGTTCCCAGGAATTCCATAAAGTTGTACGTAGTACAAACATCTGCGTTCTGGTCATAGCAATGGGTGCCAAATAACAACGCCCTGTGATTCCAAGTTGAGTGATAAGTAGAATGTTATATAAGGACCAGAAAAGCTTTCGCGTTCGGATTCAAGCGAATGGCGTATTTTTGCGAATGATGAAACGGCATCAGATGTGGTATCGGAGAGCGTGAAATCCTAAGGCAATAACATAATAATAGTATTAACTTCCACTGACCATTCAACGAATGTCCTTTGAGCTGTGAGTTCCTTGACTAACCTAGTCTTCTCGGTTGGCAGTACTAGCAGGAGCATCAATAGCATCACCACCTTTCTGATCAAAATCTTTCCTTATTTCTGTCGCATTCTGCACCATCTCCGGCTTCTCCTCTTCGGTGGGCAGACTGTCGTCATCGCGAGCTCACTCGAACCACGCGATATTTGGTGGGAAGCGACGTCCCCTGACTGGATGACCAGCTAGCACACACGTCGTCATTGTGAATAGCCATGCAGGATCATCGAGTACTTCAAAAAGTTGTTTGCTGAATCGAAAGTGAGGTGATCAATGAGATAGAGCACCGCCTTCAACTCTAGCAGGCTGTAACAGCTGTGTGTCAGGCAAGCCAAACGGATAAGTAAACTACAATACACACAATCGATTCCCTTCTTTCAGCTCAAACTTTTAATGGTAACTAAATTTTCAAACCCTTCAACTGCTACCTGGAGTCAAACTTCACACACTGAAATAATGAAATGCTCCGTTTCCAGTGTTTGCCTCATGAAATCTTTGGCTTTTTTTGCGAAATGCGCTGGTCATTGCTCTCAAACATTGTTTACATGAATTTAATGCACGTGGATTTGCTCACCTATGCCAGTGGTCAAGAAAGCTTAACGTATGGAACCATCTGACGGATCGATGTTGGGATGAACAATGGGTGAGTCGAACGACACTTCAGGCCTGGCCTTGATCTGATATTAAACACTTTTCATTCAAAGTGCGCTCTGTGCTCTGACGATCGCGAAGTTATAGAAATATTTCTGATGACATGCGGGTCGCCGACAATGTCTGATCTCATTTCTGTGTTTCAAGCATTCCACAAGGCCATTTACAGTTCGCATTTTTCAACTACCTTTTACCAAATATAAGCAATCAAAGAAATTTAATGAACTTCCGCGTAAAGAAATTTAATGAGGATAAAGTGTTGACTGACTCATTTTACACCAACGAGGCTTAATTTCGTCCCATTCCTGGGCAAAAGCTGAGAGCCATGCCTCAGCTCGTAAAGATATGCAGGCATTCATTACCATGACGAAAGTGGGCTTTTATAAAACCCATTAAGTCTCTGTCAATGCATACTAAATCCTGAATTGAAAGTTCAATTGCAAAACCTCAAAACAGACACTTATATAGATTTTGTCTGTCAAGTCTTTGTTGCCTTGAACTTCACGCAATTCATTGCACATAGCGCCAAGATGCGATGCCACTTGTTCTTTAATCCTCAGAATAAATGCGAGAAGGGGGATAAGGTACACTTCAAGCCCGGTGTTTGTAACAAGAGTGCATGAATTTATTTGGTTCGCACTGGAAAGTTTAGTACGCGCACGTATTTCAAATAAGGGAAGGAATGCCATCGGTTCAAAAAGTGGGCCAAGCGAGGGGTTTTTATGATGCCAATTCTATCTCTTGTATTATTGCAAAATGTCTTCGAAGTGTGCGCGTAATCCTACCAATTTCTTTGCGTTTACATAGGATTAGATCGCACAATTCCCAACGGAATGTTTTTTTTGAGAAATGGTTATATCAGCCAGACGTTGAGGAGGCCACGAGGCAGGATACTTGGCAAACAGAAGATGCTTTAGTCAATTTACTTTGCCGTTTTCCTAAATCATGGTAATTATATTATATTTGAGTCCCTGACAGATATACTTTGAACATTCTCTGCGGCTATTATCCATAGCAAAACTAAGCTACACTTTCGTGGTGTTAACATTTACTTCAAGACATTTCATTGAATACAGTCAGAGGTATACGATCCTGCCTTAGCTTGACTACGCGATACATTCAAAAAGCGATCACAAAAGTGAAATGTTATTTTCCTTTTGTACAACAATTGGAGAACGTTTTGTGCAGGCTCGTTAATTATACGATGAATCGCAATTACATCTGCAACCGTAATTATCTAAACACATTTCGCTTCATGGATACCTAAGTTTGTTTTCTTAGTCATTATCCGGCATTTTACGAAAACCATAGGTCTCTTGCTTAATTTATAGGAAATGAGACAAGCACTTGGCGGCTGCAAGCGACTTCCTCCAATTTGTGTCTAGAGTGGCACAACCGGTTTCATTATCGCACAGTCTTTAAGGTAGAAGTCGTAATTACGCATGATGCTAGACTTCGAATCACAGGAAAAACAAACAGCGAGCTAATCGCGTTGCTTACATTTTCTATTATAAGCATTTATTCAGTGGTTTGATTTGCATCTAGATCGGTATATTCTGCCTAATAGTGCCTTGTTACATAGGTCCATCCAGGTTTCTTTCAATGGGCAATTATTGACAAAAACTGACCAAAATTATCGGATCAAGAAGCCTTATTGTAAGCGCTGTGTTAATTTAAATGCTATCCGGAGACCTGTGCCGCAACACATGGTGCTACATAACATTTGAAGTTCCGAATTTTGCTCAGGCATGGATAATTAGTGACTTTCAGCACAGGGACAATCATGTTTTTCTGATAACATTTCAAAAGTTAGCATGGATCGGCCAATATATGCACATAAAAATGAAAGCCCACGTGTCGCATCACTTCCATCGACCTCCGTCGTACTGCTACTTGGCAAGAATACGCCATCGCCGTTATAAGTGCTCAATACATCGAGTCTGATTGCTGGAAAAGCTCACAGACAATTAATGGATTAAAATTCCGCACGCTCAATCAAGGATGATTGCTGTAATAACAAAATTACCGTTGTCTCCACAATTCAAAACGTCTGTGCCGACCAAAACATACTTCAGCTTGTTTTATTTTAGCACGTTAGAGGTCATTGCGGCAAACGAATGTCAAATGTTTTGAATTTTGATCAGTTTATTCATGAGAGCATTTCAGTATAAGTGGCTCCAGGGTTCATATAAATCTTTATTTTTATATATAGGTCGCTTTTATGTTTGCTGCGACATTGTCTTTTTAATGAAACGGTTTAATTGTCTACTATCGTGATTTCAACTTGGTACGGTTATATTTAGCAGAAATTTTTACAGGGGTTTTCTTCACTGCTTTTCTACTTTAAAGGATAGACGAATGGATACCGGCCCTATAGATGGTGGCATCACTTCAGTTACCTTGTCTCAAGCAGTGGAAAATAATCTGCTCTCGGTCGCAAGGCAGCTGCTGGAAAACGGCGTGCGTCGTCTTTAACTCTTCGCCATCGATTAACCCTATCATTCCTGATTTGACACGAAATGACTAACAAGGCTCGCACTTTCTATTTTATAAATCCGTGCATAACACTTGCGCAGCTAGCCAAACATAGTGCCTGTTGCCAGGCAATAGTATTATCAGCTATAACGCTCGATTCTGTTATCATTCGTAATGTAACATCGCCTGTTCAACATGGGTAAACCAGTCCACGCATCTGATCCAACATTACCTCACATTTTCTAGGCGGATCCTAATGTGCATACAGAAGATCCCACGACGACTCCACTCATAGAAGCTACATCAATGGGTAACATAGAGATGATGCAGCTCCTCCTCGACAATGGGGCTCACACTTGCCTGTGTGATTACCTTGGCAACACACCCCTCCACTGGGCGACAAGGAAGGGCAATTTAGCCACCGTCACTCTGCTGTGTGAATCTGGCAGTACAGCCAATATGAAAAATATTAGCCACCAAACACCGCTAATGGAAGCCCGTACACATGGTCACTCTAATGTTGTGCAATACTTGCTTTCGTTCAAGGCCAATGAGGAAGTCCAATCAATTGATGAACGTGGATCTACACTGGTTCCTGCTAATATTGTGGCACGTGACATCGTTATTTCCTTTGCATCTAATCTTGTTTCTTAGTAAGCCTATGATATGATGCCCCAGAATTTCACGTATTTAGAGGCAAAATAACTTGACTTAGAATTCAATCAACCCTCCCTTATGTTGCCGATAAGTGAACTAATATATCGAAGCAAAATATTGAGCATATTATTTTAATCAAATTAAATTTTGCTTTTACAGCACTCACGCAGATCGGACGATGAGGAAGATGAGGAAATTAGAAGTGATGAGCCACAAACTCTCTTTCAAGCCATACTTCATAACAATATTGCTGCCATGAAGCGTTTGTTGGAGAGCGATGTAGGTCGCATTTCGCATTCGTGATCTCCTGTGTTGTAAAATAAAAAAGACGTCACCAAATTACGGAGATAAATTTGTAGGTGGTTAAAATTATTTATGACAGGAAGAGTTAAGGCAATATCCTAAGGGCAGCAAAGCCGAACATGTTCCATGCACTCGTAACATAGGGTTACTGCGACTGATAAATGCAGGATTAGCCATTTTCATTCTCAGGCGGATCCTAACGAAAGCGATGAGAAGTCGTGGTGTCCTCCACTTCATTTGGCAGCGTATAAAGGAGACCAAGACGCATTGAAGATCCTCCTTGAGCATGGTGCCTCGGTTTCTTGCACTGACAAGATCATGAACACCGTGCTTCACTGTGCAGCCACAAAAGATCACCTGCTTTGTGTACGATTACCTCTTAAACATGGAGCTCGCCCCGATGTGCGAAACTTGTATGGCCGGACACCTTTAGATAGAGCCGTTCGTTGCAACCACATGAATGTAATTCGGTGTTTCATCTTTCATGGTGTCGATGAGGGCTCCAAACTGAATGAAAGAAACCAATCTGCGCTTACTCTAGCTAGTGTCGAGGTATGTATTCTGTATTGGTTTTATGACATTCGCGGAGGCAACGGCTTTACTCGTTGCTAGCACAACTGCGTATAAGAATAATTTTGCGCACTGCATACTCTCAAAATGATAAAAAGTACAATGGTTTATCGAATAAATAGGGTGATTTCTCGTGACGCATTTATGTGCAGGTTTATTCCTCGTACAAATTGGGAGACTACGAACTGGCAAAATTCATTTTGGAGACCACCCGCTCCTCCTCTTCGCGAAGCAGATGCCTGCGATTTGCACTTGAGCATGCTACCTTAAACGGCCACCTGCTACTGTTGCAACTGTTACTCATGCATGGAGCTGACATCAACTATTCTGATACCTCTATGGATCCACCAATTTTTGCAGCAATTCGAGGCCGTCACCTGTCTGTTCTTCAATACTTTCTGTCAAACGGAGCTAACATCAAGCAGAAGGACAGTGAGGGCTGGACGCCACTTATGCTGGCCGCCAAGGTTGGTGACGTGAAAATAGTTGACCATCTTTTGGACGCTGGTAAGTGGTTGTTTTTGCACAGCCATAGTGTTCGCTAAGCCACAAATTTCCTTAATTATTAAAGAGTTTATCCCTATAAATATAACATAGATTTTTCGTATCTTTACAACAATAAAGCAGCGCCATCATTGATTCTAACCACCTGTTTATGCAAACAGCCTTTTAATCATCCCCATCTTTGCTTTATTACCAACAATGTGTTATTTCTAGCTCCCTTGTGCTCAGGAGCGGATGCGAATGCGACGACTGAAGGAAATATGACAGCTTTTCTAATTGCCAATGATCACGGTCACAGAGAAATACGTGAGAAGATCTCAAGTGCTGTAGAACGTGGTAATAACCACAAATTATGTCCTGCTTCTTGGCTATGCTGTTAAACTGCAAAATCATGGCGAGCGAATTTAGCAAGTGTGTCAATGAAGCCCAATTTCATTTGTTATACTTGTTCATCGCTTTGGGACATTGCTGGATAATTGATGCGATAGCAGTAGCGTATTCGCCTTTTTATTTTGCTTACGTGTTTGGAGGCCAGTTACGAAGATGGCAGTCGAATTTGTAAAAGTCGAGAGGCTTCTTCCCTCGACTAAACAAAATCTTGAGCAACAAGTCAGCACCAAATAAATGAATGCAGTCGGGTAAATTTATTTTTGGTATTCATTATTAGTAATTGTCGTAAGGGTATTCACGACAGGCCGAGGAACAATGTAGGGGGGCAATTGAGCAGGTGTCTTTCAAGTTAGCTGATCGAGGTGTGTATACGAGATGTGGCTTTGGGGGTGCTTTGCAAATAAACTTATCAAGCACGTGTTTTCGGTTAGAAACAACTGGCTGGGATCAATCAGCCTCTTGGCATTCGCCTGAAGAAAGTCGAGCTACATTGTTCTGTTGATATTTGTCCTACATAAATCAGTTTCTTTAAATATTTATGAAAAATGGTGAACAAACGTCCCCGTTTTCCTTTTGGTCTATTTGCCTGTTTTAAACAGTCTTTTGGCTGCATTACTAGGATCAGGTAGTTATCGTCCCATCAGGTTCGCATAGAGTTGAGCCACAGGGAACTCAGCCTTCCATAACGCGTTTTATTAAATTTCTCGCAACAAGTGCCTGCCTTCAATTTTCAGTGAAGTGTCGAGATAAGCTGGTGCAACATTGCTTCAAGTTGGTGTTTGGAGTGATGTTGCTAATATCACGAGAGGAAATAGACTCCGCTAATGAGCACAAAGAAGCTGAGGCATCCTTTGGCATGGCAGGTTAGAGTAGAGGGTTAATTTGATAGTGTTAATCATTATTAAATGATCCTATGTGCGGGAAGGCGCACAGGTATTGCTAGTGGTGCAGCAGATTCCTCGTCCATCTCGTTCCATTGGTCACTTAAATCTTTAAGGAACAGATTTATTTGGTAATTTTTAACTTGGTGAATGCAATTCTGAGTGCTTACGTTTTGAACTCTAGTCTACCTCAAGGAGAGCTAACGATGTCCTCATTGCTGGCTTTTCGTTCGCCGAATGCTTCTCACCTAAGGAGCACTTTTACTAACGCACGCATCACCTGAGTATCAGCGGCGACTTGGGCCCCTACTTTTGGCTTAAGTTGCGGAGCATCGTGGTTCCTATATTTTTTTCCACGTCCGCTCCATAGTTTGGTGTTGTTAGCGATTTCTACCTAATTGGCCAGGTTAAATTATCGATATTTTCTAAATACTTCTTAACCTTGTAAATCCTTTAATTTATACAAGAGTCATTATTACAAGCCCATTCAGATTAATGGTTAGGACTCCATTAAAGACCCTTGAGACGATGATTGACAAAATTTTCACTAAGCAATTTTGTGCGTCCCATCGGTATGGCAAAGATTGAAATCGCATAATCCGATGACATGGCCCTTTGGAATTCCGCATGTAACTCTCCCCTAATCTGCCCTTGAAGAAAGTTCACAATATTCCTGTTGCTTTATGGAAGCAATGTGTCACTATTGCTCTGATTGAAAGTCGCTGCAATCAAAATATTGAAATTGAGCAGCTTTGTAGGCCAAATAGCAGCCAATAAATCAGTCACGCATTTAGGAATTTGAGGCATTGGTATGCTACACGTGTCAAATCAGATTTCCTGCCTTCCTTTAGTTGGAGCGTACATTCTCAGCACGATCTGTTATGGTGACCCACACTAGTGGAACGCATTTTCGACGATTTGCGGCTCCCAATGGACTCTGACATCGAAAAAGAATAACCGTTCTTTTGCAGTTGTACAATAAAGAGGCGGGTGTAAGTGGAGCGCATATTACAGGCCAATTCATTGAAAACGAGTCAACATTTCCAATATTTGCGACAGAAGTTGGGGTTTGTGCCGGTTGTTCGGATCATACCTTTTTGAGTGAGTCATGAACTTATTGGCCAAGTAAGTTTCTCAAGTCATGCATGTGCTCATTTCAAATCGCGACCCGATAAACTTCTTTCGCGGTTGAAAAGATGGTTTATCGATGAATTGGGACAAGAATTCCGTTTGAGACGGTTGATGACAAAACTGAATAAACTCAAATGTTTGCAGACCCCTTTGCCAGGCTTAAGTTTACACCTCATCCCTTGAGTTACTCTACGTAGACAAAAACCTGACTTGAAAAATCCTACCCTTTCGCTACACCCAGACTAAAGTTGCAACAAAAACGCTACATTTCGACTAAGACGGTGGGTGCTGTCGGCATAGGTGATGCGAGCACTATTCCATGGCAAATATGCAGGTGTAGAGTCGTGGAATGTTAAAGTAGCCGAAGATAAGGTCACCTATTTCAACAAGGGATTCCTTTCAAGGTTACCACATTGCACACTCGTTACAGGGGCATTTGCGGAACGTCGGTTCACTGCACTGTTAAAATGTGCCTCGAAACCAATGGCTGGCGTACGCTTGACGGAACTGAACAACAGCAGCAGTGGCAGCAGTAGCACAG
>JADWOT020000111.1:108635-131000 GCA_036345935.2 Taenia hydatigena | reverse complement strand
AAGACGGTGCCTTGATCCCCGGGTTTTCTACAATCATGAGTTAAACATGGACGGATGTACCGGTATTACCTTTCGCACTCCGACATTTACACATCAGGAAGGAAACTGATGTGCTTTTTGTAATCAGCAATTTGATTGTCACCACCTCCACCACAGCACCGAATTTTTGTGTTCCCTACTAAGCAGAAGTTTTGTCCTCATTCATTTGTAAAATAAGGCATTATCTTATCCGATTTAGTGTTGCCTGATCAGTTTCGTGCAGTAAACGGCGGAAAAAGCTGCCATAGTATACCCACGTCTTCATCCTACCGATAATCTTGGCTCCTTAGCAGTCAACAAAGGAACCTTCTGCATTCTTCTCTGATCTAAACGCTTGCAGTGTAATGTCGGACTTGGGTCGGAGGGTCACCTATTAGTTTTTGTGTTGTGTTCTTCGTCCACGATCCCATCGCACAGCAGATTGAGTGCAGATGAGACTTTGCTGTGTTTCTTTTATCCGGTTGTTAATGATCTCTTTAATGCCAAACTTCAATTTCACACTTGTTGCATCCATTCAGTCCATCCAATTTGCATTACTACCGCCTCTCGTGCCATTGCATGTGTGGAGAGTGGGCACGTAAATCCATTTTAACTTAGCATTTTCGACGCAGGTGAAGTAGACCTAGTTCGTTGCCTATTTGCCACGCACGCCATGTCTTTATCCCGCCAATAGTCTTGACGTCCTTGCAGTCAAGAAAGCAGCCTTCTATATTCTTCTGCGATCCGACCGCTGGGAATAGGCATACTTGCTGTGAGGTATCGGACTTGAATCAGAGGATTAACTGTTGGAATTATGTACTTTGAATTCATTTAAGAAGACGGAACGTGTCTTTTATCGAGGAGCCAATATCAATAATCCACACATTATTCATCTTGAGGTGGAAGTTAGTCCGGAAGAGCGAAGCCTTTTAAGTGAGTCTCTATCTTCTTTGTCCGGCGTTCGTTCGCTGCCTAGATTATCAGCCTGGATAATGACGTCCTTTAAGAAAAAGTGAATCACATAGCTGCATATGGACGTGGCATCTGCATTGCCCTCACAGCTTTCATACCCGTGTTCTGTACAACATGAACTTCTCACGAAGGTTGAGCCTTGACATGGTGACAAGTGTAACAGTACATGTGCTCTCACTGTCTGTCATTGAAAATTATTTCGATGCATACATTGCTAAAGGAATGCAGTTACTGCAGGACAGGTACTCGCCTTTTCACCGCTGCATTGTTAAATCGTTATTCAAGCGTAGAGACGCGCGAAAGATATGCATTTTAGCTGATTAAAAATAGTTTGTAAGGGCCCCGACAGTAGTGAAGTTCTCTTGCATGGAGGGTGACATACCAGCATTTTTGAGGTGCATTGAGGTATGAGAGTGAAAGTGACTAGTTGTCAGGGAGTTATTCTCGTTGCCTGTCAAACAAGCAACACCTTTGTGCTGGAAAGGAGATGAGAGGAGAGATCTCTAATCTCGTGTACGCTAAATGGATCCCCCTACAAGCATGTCAGAGAGACTAACACTCTTCTCTGTCAATCACTGCATTCTAAAAGGTCTTCAGTTTCAACATTGTATTTGTTTTCCCCTAGGGATGACAGTCATTAGGCACCATACCTCAAAAAGGTGATCAGCACCTCTATTTGTAGGCCGCTGTTTAGTACATATTGAAGTAGCAAACTTCCTGTGCATCCAAAAATGCAGACTGATTTCAATCCGGCTTCACCGGTAAAAGTCTCGTAGAAATGGAATTGGTGACTGCTGCCTGCAGTAGACCTCCAAACCTATCATCCATTTGAACAGTATGTGCTAAAGTGTGTCACGCGAATGTCACAAACCTGACATGATCGAAAACGCGTGCCTCAAACAAACCAAAATCATGCAGAAAACCACTCCTGCTGACCTACGGAGATTTGACACTTAACCTCTGGAATCATCAATCTTAACGCGACCTCGTTGACGCGATGTGCGTGTGTGACAAACAAATAAAGGGCAAAGTCCAATTCGATTAGCATATGCAGCTTCTCAGTTTAGTCAGCAGGCATAAGGGTGAGCCTCGAGTAAACCGAATGATGGAGTCTGAGAAGTTTGATGTGATTGCGTTCATTTTCGGCGGGTGCTACCCCACGAACTATGGGGTAGTCCATATCCAGGGAGGTAACAAGACTTCAAGAATGACTAAAGCCCAGTTATTTGCAAAACGGCTTCGCTGTTTAGCGTGCTGTTCAAGAGTACTACACTCTTAAGCGACAGGCTCGAGCGGGGACAAAATCACCGTTTTTGCGCAACCTGTTGCAAAGCTTAAGAATTTACGATACCCTCGATCTTGTGCTGCTCACCAAAAGCGATTTCGAGTTGCGTGTCCATATCTCCTACCTTGGCATCCTCTTTAAATGGACGTATAATCTAATAGCTGTGAGATTACCTGTGGTATAGCGCGCCTCTATGTCATTGACATCGACCACTTGGACTTTGAATTCATCAATACGCTTTTATAAACCCTGCCAACTCATACGATGTGACTCGCAACACGCGACCCTCCAATAAGACGAATCACACTGACATTCACGTTATCACGGCAGCTAAGGTAATTGGACACCCGCAGCCTGGACATTGACATGGGCTTTGGTGTACGCAGTCTCACCGCTGTGCCTGAGTGGGTGCGCACAGACAAGTGCATTGAAAGCTGTTTAGCACGCGTCGCCAAACCACCATGAAGATTCGATTGCAACACGCGTTTGAACCTTGATGGAGTCAAGCGTCTTGAACTCTATTAAGAAGCCAACAGGGAGAACGGGGTGGCTTTTAAGACATTACCACTCCACCCTTCGTCCGAGTCGGAGGCTTCTGCTGCAGAATAGAAGTTCAACCTCAACCTGCTAATTGCTGCTGCTTATCAGGCGCGCATGCAACGGATAGGCCAACGTCTTCTTGATCTTTAAAATACTAATTAATCCTTACGTGGTGATGAATGTTGCAGTAATATCGGATCGCCCAAACGTGATTTAGGTAATTCAAGCCTAATGATAAAATGTCCCAAATTTACAAGTTCTCTAAACTTTGCGAGTACTAGAAGTGTATAATACTTACTAGTCATCCAATACGATAATCAAAAGTAAAGGTATATTAAACAGCATTTCGCGATATCACGTTGAACATGTTAATGCTGCGTGACCTGTATTTGTACTCTTGTGACACGCATTCGTTTGACCCAGGAGACTGCTCATGATTTGCATGTATTTGTGCGCTGCACTAACAAAAGCAAATAAGCCCCTCTGACCTCAGCCTTCTCTAGATGGGATGATAAACTAAAATTAAAGATGCGCAAATAAACAAAATTTGCAGGACTAACCATTACTAGTAGCTTAATTTTCACAAAGTTTATGTAGCAAACGATATGAAACGTTATGCGATTAAAATTTGGCGTCCTGACACTTTCTTGAGAGCAAAATAAGGCATCAAACTAGGACAGAATATACATTCAGCTAACAAAAGGGGTTGAGGCTGCTGGCATGGCCTGGAGGCTAGATCACCCAAGTGACAGAAATAGACAGTCGATCAAGCGAGGCACTACAATAAAAAGAGGACTAGCCAGCTATGAGGGTAAATGGCTTGTTCCCCTCTCGAAAGCAAATCCAACTAACCTCCTATAATAAAAATGAGAAAATAAATAGAAGGAAACAAGAGATATAAAAATTGGTCCAAATTATTGTTATACAAGCATAAAAATTGCGTTGTGTATTATTTTCAGCATGTACAATCGGTATCACATGTTGATATTCAGATGATTGGGTACCAAATGGCACAGAGGGTTGGCAGGCTAAGGTTGGATGCCAGGAGCGGCGTTTAGATGGCACAGACGCACTGTTGTGGGCGAATAACTTAGATGCCGTTTCCGATTTTGATGTTTAAAATAATTTGTTTGTATTCATGGAACAATGTTGCAAAGAGGCACAGTAACCTTGCGGCTGTCGATAATCAGGAATAAGATAAACAATTCCCACTGCATTTGTGTAATTCCGACAAATAATATTTAAGTTGTTATGCGGCATCCGGAACACTGTTGCTCTGCATGATTAAAGCTTGTGTACTGCTGCGGTTTTAACTCGGTGGTTGGTGATTTCCAATAGAGCCGCTTGTAGATGCGTCAATGCAAACAGGTAAAGACAACTGCATTGTAAGCTCACTGTCGCGAAGTTATTTGCAGTAACCTGATTACAAAGTCAACGCGCAGACGACTAAGCGTAGTGCAGGAAACACGAATATGTTTTGCGCATGATAACCGAGGAAAGTTTGCAGTAAAGTTGGTGCTTTCGTCAGCACTAAACTATCCTTAACCACAGGAGATAATGTAAAACCATATTTTAGGGACCTTTTATGAAAACATAAGAACACTGGGGATGTTTAATACTTCACTATTTCATATTTCCGTTTGTAAACTTATGCATTTCTTTTGGTAACTTATTGCCAGGGATAAAGCCGACAAAGTTGAGTTGGAGGACGATCTCATTGTGACACGCCGGAAGTCCTTATTCCCTTCTCGTCCCAAAAATTGGTTGTCACTAGGCTAGGCAGCACACCGACGCAAGTCTAGAAGTAAATGATCACGTGCATGTCTAGCTGCACGAATGTACAGGCATTCGCTAGATATAGAGTGTGAGTTTGGATTAGATACAGTCTGGAGGAGAAAAATCTGGTTTCGCAAGTCATATGTTTATCTTGACCAGCTTATAGAGTTGAGAAAATCAACTGTTCCTTCAAGCATGGCGAAATCGACTTACTCGCGCCTACACGGGTGGCAAAATGGTTTGGGAACAATCGCAGCATGGCCGTTCATGGATGTTCAGAAACGGTAGGTAGATCGAGATCCTGGATACTCTAATAAGATCTATTGCTCTAATTACAAAATCGCCTTTTGCACCAACATTATCAGTTATAAACTGATAGTTTTATACCAGTTTGTTCAATTTCAGCATTTGTGTGACCACTTAGCAACGAATTTTAAACGATCGAACCTTCAATCATTTCGTCCATGAGAACAATTCAGCAAGTATGAGCGACTCCGAAGTGCACGTAAGTTCTCCTTTCTGTGCATGGATTACTTTGATATTTGTTACGGCATCGCCTTAGCAGCGACAATTCTTATTATACAATGTATCATTGATTCCATCGCCTAATAGCGCAAACTCATTTTGGTACATCACTGTTTAAACGAAAAGTGGCCACAACAATTTTCCTAATTGCCAACCTTGTCCAAGCCGCCCGACCGAGATGTCCATTCACTTCTTTCTCTTATAGAAAAGGCGAAAAATTGCTGGTCCTTCAGGCAGTGATTCGACTTCAATTACCCTGTCTCAAGCAGTAGACTCCAATATGCTCCAAGTTGCTAAACAACTACTGGAAAAAGGCGTGCGTTGTTTTGGACCCACTATTTTTTCTTTAGTATGAAGCGACGAGCCGAGAACACTTTGTTTATCCTCATAAAGCCGCGCATAATATTCACGCAGCTAGCTAAGCATAGCGCTTGTTTCATCTCTACTTTACTTGCAAAGTAACAGCTCTAGCAACCACAAGTCCAAATTTTGTCACTGTTTGTAAGATAACATTGCTACCCCGCAACGACAGATAATTTTATGCATCTAATACAAAGATGCGCGAATTTACTAGGCTGATCCCAATGTTCACACAGAAGATCCTACGACGACTCCACTCATAGAAGCCACAGCGATGGGCTACATAGAAATGATGCAGCTCCTTCTCGAGAATGGGGCTTACACTTACCTGTCTGATCACCGTGGCAACACTCCTCTCCACTGGGCGGCGAGAAAAGGCAATTTAGCTGCTGTCACTCTGTTGTGTGAGTCGGATAGCACCACCGATGTGAAGAACATGAGCAACCAAACACCGCTAATGGATGACCGTAGACATGGTCACTCTGATATTGTGCAATACTTGCTTCGGTACGAGGCCAGTGAACAAGTTCAGCCAGCTGATGGAAATGCCGCCACGTCTATTGCTGCTAGTTCCATGGCGCGTGGCATCTCTGATTTCGTGTCCAGTTTTTTCATTGCGCATAGCTAAGCGATTGTTTAATTCCATCATTCGTGTAAAAATACTTCTAGCTAGAATATTTCCTTCGTCGGCGTCAGATAATGCCCATTATTCGTAACTGCCTTTGCTGCAATGCTTTAAACTTTCATGAATTTTATATGGCATATTATTATAGTGGAACATTATCGCAAAGCTGTCATTTGCGTTACTGTTACGTGTGTAGGAACTACGAAATCAAATTACAAATTGGTCGCAAACTAAAAACGAATTTTGATATTTTAGGAAATTCAGAGACCAGAGGATGCAATGGGTGAGGAAAGTGAGAGTGCTAGGCTCTCATGTATCTCTACTGAAGGTAAGAACATTATGCGGACGGATTATGCACTGGTTTCGGAACCAGTCAAATAATGGTGCTTTAATCAGACGGTAAATGGGTGCCGCTGCGATAAAAATCATTAGGAATGTTGACCGAATTTCTAATAGCCTGTTTGATAACATGAGGTCTGCGGTTCACCGTCATATCTGCCATTTTTATTTGCCAGAATTCTGAATTCGATTTGACGTAAATAACAAATTTGTCCCATCAAAGAAAGTCAGCAAACTGTAGGTGCAGAACGAGTATTAGTATCTTTGTTTGTTATTGCATTCAACTCCCTACAGTCCGCGCAGCTATTGGCCATCGCCACTTTTATGTACTTCAATAAACTTGACTTCATAATTTAGCCTTGCACCAACTTGATTAGATGCTCGGCTTTTATTTGCAGATTTCAGCTGCATCTTTCTTCAGCAGTGAGACGGTTGTGCTGGTCTCAGAAACTTGGTAGAATAAAAAGACACCTCCTGAAAAAGTTGCAACGGCTTTGGCGCTGTGCAAATCATCGGCACTACACATCCTGTCTTAAGGTAATTCTAGACACAAATATTTCCCTCGCTATCTTCCTTGGCTATACGAACCTGCATGAACAGCACTTATTCTGCTGCTGAGTTCCACTTCTCGCTGAGCCTAATTTCGTCAGATGTAAAGCAATAAATGCCACACGACTGAGGGTAGGGAGGGACAGAATAATAGGCTTCCAGTTAACAGCTGTAAAGTCAAAAGCGCTACTGAATGAACGGTCTATTTTACATCGAGCAGAACGGAACAGAATCAAACGCAATGTAAGGAAAGAAACTGTCATTTCATTTTGAAGTATAGTTTAAAGAGATGCGATCCCGTATGTAGCTCTTAATGTCTCATGGTCGCGAACTTGACCAGGTCTCAATGCAATTCGGTCTTCATGCAGCAACGCTCCTCGACCACACTGCGTGGTCGTGGACGATTATCCGTTTGAAGGTCTTGATTGCGAGAGAGCCACAAAGGACTCATTTTGCTAGAAGTTGGAGAGTTTTTGCTTATTCACAGCAAGCTTTAAGCACTTTCTCATTAAGATAAACGAAGTCCCCGGCGAGCGTCTACTCATTCTGCTCCATAAAGAGGACTAGATATAATGTATATCATGCTGTTATGACTTTGTGTTCGGAATGATTCCTACGATTTGTGCTCAGGCTAATGGATTTCGCTACAGAGCGTTGACGTTATGGAACCTTTATTGCACTAGAAACAGAAATAGCGCACCAATCATATGGCCCAAGTTAGGCTTTAAAATCTGTGCCGTCGCTGATAGAGGATAGGCTGATGCACACTGCCGCAAATATAGCGGTCGTCTTGTTTGCCTTGCCCTCTTTTATCCCCAAGCTTCTTGAACGAACAAAGTGATTTGGTAAGGGCACTTTTGTCGGCAATCATAAAAGAAGTGGAGTGCATTTCTAGCTTTCGCCTGTCTTGAACAGATCTGACGACGTCTCCATGTTCAGATTTGCGCTCAGTGAATTCTTCTCGCTGATGAACCATACGTCAACATAATGTGCATTCCTTTGATGCCAGATTTGTAAACCATCTATTTGAGCATAAAATACACGGCGTAGCATGATTCGCTGACAACTGTTCAATCGTTAAGCAGAAATTATTGTTGCCGTTATGGGTTGCTGCTTTAATAGTCACCCCTAAAGTCCTAAAGCATCTTCAAATGATGTGGATGTCATCATCGCAACGCCATTTAGGATGAATGCTGTATGTTTTTGGCTACATATCACATAGGCTTCCTCTGCTAAGCGTTTGTCAAACGACTAAGCCTCCGAGTCATATTAGTAGTCCTTTAGCTCTTAACGTGCTTCAATAGTGGTCATTATGCCCATACATTGTGGCGTGTTTCGTCCTTCAAGAGCTCTCGACACTATCCACTGCTGCGGCGAATCTAGCGACTTGTTCAGCTAAATTGCACTCAGAATATAAGTGTAGATTATGATCCTTATATTATTTTATGTGGCGCTTCGTCAAACTCCCTGGTTGACAAGAAATTAGGGAAGGCACTCTCCCTATCTTCATCAAGGCCACATTGATCCCTTTTGATCTGGGAAAATAAAGGTGTTGCAAAGCAATAAGCTCACTTGTGCCAGGAATTTTTGTATGGAAGAAGAGACAAACAAGGGTAGTGCTGCAACTATGGCAACTTTAATGAAATTTGTCTTAGGCTGTTGACTCCATCTCTTAAAAGAAATATATAATCCAGTATAAAGCCATGCAATATTGCCTCAAAATATTGAAAGGTGGGAATTTCGCAGGCAGTTGTGATAAGAGCAGCACAAATGAATGAAAACTGTTGACGGATTGAGCAGCTTTCCTTATCATAGAGTGCGCATTCATTGAAGAGTATTCTCAGAATCCCCGATGATAAGCATCAGCTCCTACGGTAGTCAGTGCATGTTTGATTGGATCGCGAGTTAATGAAAGGATTGTAAAAGACACTCGGTTTGATTCAAGTCGACATATCTTAAGCAAACTTGTGCACATTCTCCTGAGGTTACTTGTTACGTTGAATGTTCTCTTCATGTGAGGAATCGGCTGGAGTAATTTGCAGCGGTACTGGCTGTCCACAAAAAATGGTCAAAGATGCTTAAAGGGCTGATAACTCGTGGGTTGTTTGTGCAGTACGTGTGATATTAGAACCGGTCTCCTTATGCTTTTTATCACAAACAGATGACCTGCTCGAATTAATTTTGTAAAATGTCCAGGGCTCACTGCTCGTTTGGCACATTGGCACAAACTACACAAACATGTCTGCATATGTTACAAGATGTGCGCGCAGACCCTTATTAAAGACTATCACTTAAGTAGGCACTGTGCTTCTTTGAACGTGTCTTCGGGTGTCAAGCAGGCAGGCCTCGCCGCCGTATAGACCATGGAAGTGCCATGAATCGAGAAAAGAAAATAACCTTTTTCTTGGCGGCAAACGCAATCCAAAAGCATGAGTTTAGAGATGGATGGGTAGTCAAAACTCATGGGAAATGCTAATTGTATTTTATTCTAATTCGTCGTCGTCACACACGGGCATAAGAAGTGAGTAAAGTGGTGGCCATTATCAGTGCAGTAAGGTATGCGTCCTCTTCCACATCAGTCATTTCATTGCTAATATCTTCATTACTATGCCTAATGAGTACACGGTTCATTAGTAAGGGTGGTAGACTGCATACGTAATGATAACATTCGAAGACAAATTCCATTTCTTAGCTGACACATTTATTATTCTCATCCAAAACGAATGATATTTCGCCAACTGCGCCTTACGTTCAGTTATGTGTTTGGCCTAATTTCATCATTCACTTCAGAATCGCTCTCTTGATCAATATTGGTTCAATGAAGTTGTGGTAAATGCTCTCGACACTTGCGCACATTGATTCCCTCGTAGCGGAAATACGCGAAAACATTTCTTTGACACTTGTGGAAACCACACCAAACATGGGAACTCCCTTTTGTTAGTTTGCCACACGTAGAGATTTAAGTGTCCGCGCCTTGTTTTGCTTAATGTAGAAAACACCATCCAAAGTCATATTCAAAATTTTTCATCTATATCGGATAAATTGTTTTAGCGGTTCGCCAAATAAATTTGAACATTTAGCTTGATGAAACCAGCAAGTGACGCGTTTGCTGTCTAAATGCCGGAAAGCACGTTACACACTGTGAACGCAGTCTTAGAGAAACAAAGTAATGAATTGTGCATCAATACGCTCCAGTCACTGGTTGCGTTTAGTGCGACTGGCGACCCTGCTAAGTTTCCTTAAGACTTTGTTATGTGATAGACGATCTCGTCTAGACTAAAGGTCGTCAGACATCTTTACTTCGTTATCCGGTCAAAATATCACTCGCCGGCATACAACAGTAAGTGCACTCAAACGGTATGTGATAATGCCTCGCTAATCAAAAAGGCCCTTTACAACCCTTAATTGCTCTTGAGACATTCCATACCATGTCTAACGTCGAGGATTCCAAAATCCTGAAAGAGGTCTCCAAATTAGCATGATTTCGCAAAAAAGAGAATGAATTGATCATTGCGCCTACGAGGCTGGCAGAAATCAGCCGTACCTGAATCGTGTTCCTACTTCGGGCTTCAAATTATGACCAAATTTGCACAAGCGACGCCGCAGACTGGTCAATCGGCAAACATGGGACCGATGCTATTAGCTATTTATTCCATGCATTGGAATAAATGGGAGGGCAGGCGTTGTTGAACGGTCCTAATTGGTCCCACTTTACCACCGTCGCCCTCCAATCTACTGATTTAAAAGAGACACGGGCTTCACCCTCTTGTGCACATTTTTAAGCAACGCAGAGCCTACTCACAATAGTGAGTTTTGTGGAAGGTATGTACGAACGAAAGTAGGATAAAATTAAGGGGACATGAGATCAAATTGGGTAATGCGTTGCCTTCACGGACCAAGCACCTTATTCAGGCCACCTTCTACTTCGATAGCCTTGGCGGCCAGCTGCACGCTCTGCGAAAAGAAGGGTTAAAGGTTTTCGAAGGCTGCTGACCCACGAACATTTCCCACGAAATCATCTTACGATACCCGAGTAGAAACACTTACCCTGATGCAACACTAGCAGCATTCTTTAAAGATGGCCATATAATGCCTTCAACTCAAAACTCGCACCTAACAGTGACACTTTTGTACACAGATGCTTCTTAACTATCCCTCATGTATGTTTCGATCTTCAACTTGACAAACGTGCCAATCGACGAAGCCACCATGATGATGCTGAGTCTCGTCGCTAAAGTTAATGGTGCTTGCCAAATCAAGATTTAATTATTATTTTTCCATAATCCATTCAACCAACTTCGTACAATGTATGTGGTTAGCAGGCTTCAGTTCTTCACTAGGTTCACTTCTGATAGCAATGATGCAGAAAAACTTTCGCTTTAATGAACTGGATAGGGCACCGTCGAATGTCCATTTCTTGATCGCAGTGCCGAGTCGATGCTCTTGGGATCTTAGCAACAGCCTCATGAACTGATCCGAAGCTTTATCCTAAGGGACCCGTTGAAGGACGACCAGCGTGCGTGAGGTCACTAAATGCATGAACCTTCTTAACTCCTTTTGTCAATCCCTTCACGTTAGATGAACCTAAATCACTATTCCAACCATGTTTTGTGTAATAATCGCCAAATGCAGCAAACAAACCTCCAGGACCCAAGACCATTACCCTCAACAGCAAAATCGCGTTGGTCCCTCCTGCAGAGACTTGTTCTTGATGATCTTGAACCCTGAGCTTTCAAACTGTCTTCCCTTCTAGCAGTCACTTCACCACACAATTAGTGTGAAATTCAGATGGTACCTAAATTTTACGACACAGTTTAGGGTTGACGTCTAGTCTATCTCCTTTCCAAGTTTACAACGCATCGACTCACTGTCCCACCTCTGTGCTACAAAAGAGATCATAACAGGTCAGCTGAAGCGATCGAAATGAAGGCGAAGTACCATCATTTGCGTTTCGACATCACGCAGGATGTGCAATGTGATCCCATTGTTTGTCAAAGGGGTTGACACAGAGAAGGTTTCTAATCCTACCTCTTTCTGCAATCTACTTTAAATAAAGAAGTAGTAGCGAGTTAGTCCGTTCTTCATAGGCAAGCACATTTCATCGTTTATGCAGCCATGACTTCACTTCACCGATCTCGGGATAAGTCATCGTGATCTAACGCAAATGAAGAGGGCGGTCGCACGTTCCAATGGCTTGCGTCTTAACTTGAGCATGTCAGAGTATTAGCTAATTCATCGGTTCATGCAATGTCCTCGAGGTCTTCTCGTCTGCGAAACAACGATGCGCTCGGGTCACTGCACTTCTCCACAGCACACGTGACCTCGCATTGCATCAGCCCTTCATTTCTCCATCGCTGCATAAAGCTTCACACGTTGCTCTGTTCTGTAAAGAATTTTAGGAATTATCCTCAACTATAGCATCATATCTGAGCAGGGTCGCAACACCTTCCGCTGGAAGACATGATTCAAATTCAAAGCAGGTCCAATGCTGTCAAATATTGCGACTGCATCCAGTCTCGCACCGGTTCCCCCGATTAGGAGTCACTGACCAATGCCATGCGCTTATCGGTGTACAGTAATGTCTCCTCCCTTCTACTTGGCAGCTGTTCTAGTTCGAACTGAAATGTATGACAGTCTGTTATGAACAGACCTGAAGCAATCCGAATACGAGAGCAATTTAAAAGTTCGACCACTATACGCAAGCATTTTCTCACTTTGTATGTGGCCCTACGACCTGCTACTAAAATGACGCTGATTAAGCACATATTTCTAGTGATCAAACACATTTCTCAGTTGGACGAATTTATGCTCAATAGTCGCGTTAGAAAAGCCGCGTATCTATGATTTTGCGCAAAAGAATGAAAGAATGGTGTCAGTCTAGCCTAGGAGGCAATTTTTGACAACAGAACATGAGACAGTTTTGCCATTGGCAACTTATTCCAAATTGGCACTACTATCTGTTGCAACGAATATACGAGAAAAGATTCCCTGATGTTTTCTGATCCACGTAAATAAAAGAGGCAGCCGATGAAGTTGAGGACTGAATTACTTATATCAGCGGGATGTTTTTCGAGGATCCAGCTCAAGTGAACAAGTCTGGCTCTCCAAGCTGGAAATGAACCGACTTCCATGTTGTGAAAACGTTTCCAAAAAAACGCACAGTTACATGCACTTTGCATGGAAACGCGAGGGAACTTCTGGAGATGGGGAATGAAAGAGAGACTTACGAATTTTTAATTTACAAAGTGCAGCAAAATCATAGCTAAGAAAGGTTGTTCAATATAGAACCGACTTTAGGCGTGCATCTCCGTAGTCCAAGCCTGTACCACGGTATCAAGCAAATGGTCATCTTCATGCAAGTATCAAAGCCTCTCTGCAACGAGCCTTTCCGATGGGATCACGGCCATATGTGGTACTGCTTTGGAAGTGGAATCCGAAAGTTGTTCCCTATTCTTCTGTTAAAATAATCGCAAATTATCTCATCCTTATCATATTCTTCTTCTAAGTCTTGTCGAAGCCCACTGCTAAAAGGCGAAGACCAGGGTGGGTCTCATTTAGGGCTGATTTAGTTTTCCGCTGTCAAGATAATACTTTACTGGCCTTCACTAAAGTCGAAGTTGAACATAATGCTAAAGCAGATGAACTACTGCCCGAGTGCATTAGCTCTGAGGCTACCAGCGTAGCCTTTAGTCAATGCTAGTTAGCAAAAGCACAAAAGCGGAGGCATTTATGGTACAGTTCTTCTCCTTTTGTTCCGCATAAAATATGCGAAATTCAAGGATCCCGATTACCCTCATAGAGTTTGCCTGACCACAAATAGTCCGCCAGCATGCTGCGCATGGCGTGTTCTCAAGCACTGTGCTGTCACGGATTCCCTGCACCGAGGTCTAATTCAAATGAGCTACAGTTTGTGAACTGTTGCTTCGTTCAGTGCAGTTCTGCCTGTCTTAAGCCTTCGCCATGGCATTCAAGCAAAGTTTAAGCATGGGAGTGGCCGCACACTTTGATGGGCGGCAAAACATCATGGTGACAAAATAATCATAAAAAAATCATGGAAAAGAACGGATTTTAACATTGCTACCGCAGCAGTTTGACCAATATTTTTAGGTTTGGCACACCTACACATTGTTATATTGATGTTGGTGCTCAGGAGTGCGTAGTTAATTGCGTTACGCAAATTCATATACATGCAGCTGTTTCGCGTTGACTGTATCATACCTCAAGAATTGAGCAAAAATTTAAAAATGTTTTTGCGAAACCAAAGATTATGAAGTGGTGGCAGGCAAGATTCGAATAAAGGCATGGCTATCAGACTAGAATTTCTAAGCCGCCAGCATTATCGGGGAAATTCACATTTAAGCAGACTTAAAACTGGCACAGATTGCCAGCCTCCTTCTTTCTCCACGATTATCACTTTTGATGTTATAAGTTAATAGGGTTCGTCTTAATATTAATAACTCAGGCTAGTCTTGCGAAATGGCATGCAAATATGGTTGTCTTATCCCATTCTGACAGTGTCTAGTTCTCAATGGCTTTGAGTTGAACCAGAAAGAGGCCAAGGAACCAGAATATTCCAAGGCAGATGGTCGATAAACCTAGTTGCGACAGAAAGCCAAAGCGACAGCTCATGTCTATTATGGGTCTTCCATAATATGCTCCAAGTCTGCATTAGAGCAAAATTTACTTTTGTTTAATGCAGTCCATTGAAAGAATAAATTATTTACAAATTAGGCTACGATGCAAATAAAATGTGTGATGTGCGCTTCAATAATTTGAAAGCAGATGGCCCTAAATTTTCCTTAATCAGGCCCTAAAAACCCGATCAAAATTCACCGAACGCTTAACTAACTGAAGTCAAATAAATGCTACTGATTTTTAGGGTTTTTTTCATAATGATGAACAGAGTAAAAAGGCACCATTTTGCCAAGGAAACCCTCTGTCATGTGCTTCTTTTTTAAGACTTGCTCACTCAATTAAGTTTTAGGACTCAGGTCAAGTAAGGTCAAAGTGAGTGGATGGTCATCAAGAATAAAACCATTCCATTGATTCAGAAGGGATCATGTAGCCTTGCGCAGAAACCAGTGGACCCATTTTTGCAATTAATTGCAAACTGTGGGCTATACTGCATACCAGATTGATCCCTCAGCATTCAATCGTTATGCGCGATTATTTACATTCTGTCACACGCCAGCAAAAGGTGGTCTAACTGAGCCTCCTTCACTGTCTGCATCAGGAGAAGTCAAATTAAGGTAACATTTTAGCAATCATCTTTGATTTTCTTTCTCTACGCATGGGATCTTGACGAAATAATCGGCACGTCATCGAAAATGCATGGGTTGAAATCAAAATATTATAGAAGAGGTAAGCAGGGCCCTTTAGTGTGAGAGAAAGACTGAAGCAATAAGATTGGTGTTGGCCTTACCTTTTGCACGACAACGCTATCGGCTTTCACTTCATTCCCTACTCGTTCCTCGTTTTATTGAGAAATATTCAGAAGTCAGCTTTGACCTTGCAAAGAATGGACGCTATTAATATCGTGTCATGTCATGGATTCTCCTCTTCATTGGCGTCGGCGTGAATTCAATTTCTAACATGATTGGAACTTCTAGCACTTGAGAGTGCCAAACCCGCTGCATTGCTGACCACTGGCCCCATACTTTGTTGTTCTGTTTAAGCTTGATTTTTATCCTTGCTTCTAACAGCGCTTAGGCAGTGCTTTCATTCACCGGGAAATTAAAATATGACCTACTGCGCCACGCTATTCCATCTGCTCAAAACATTGTGACGTTAAGCGTCATTTTTATTGCAATTTGCGCTTTGGGATGGTGCTAGCAGTCCGCATCAAAACTTTGCCTTCACTGGCCCTGTTCGCTGAATCATCCTCTTATTTAGTCATATTATCGCTGGTGACTCACCGATGTGCACTAATTGATCGTCTTGAATTTGTTGAAACAAAAACCCTTTAGCTTCGCTTTCTAGTCCTTAGATCGTTGACTTTAATTGTGAGTGAATATACTTTTATTGCTGGCAAAACTTAAAACAACTGACCTGCTTTCGTTGTGTTTCGGGTTTCTTAGATACATCGCCTGGCGTTGGATTTGACGGGCCTCGCTTCTTTACTTGGGGTTACCTAGTTCTATTTCACTAAATTCTTGGATGAAGTGCGCAATTAGTGGCCCATTGGCGCAGCTGGATCAGTAGCTGGAAGTAGTGAAGCCTCTTTTCTCACCGTGCGCCAGAATCTTCCAGATATTAGCAATGTACGCATATTCTATGGGCCGGACGGCATTAGCAGTGCATGCGGACGGCAAGGGCATAAAATCTGAGCATGTTGACAGTCGCTTTAAGCGCAGTGTGGCAACAAAGCAAACTTTTGCACTGACATATCATTATACGGACGCACTCGTGTAAATTTATGCCGTGATGATTCTCTGTTCCGCAGGATAAGCATTTGCATGCTTGAATGTGTGATTTACATTGCCGATGTGTAAACTAAACGGTTATTAGGGTGCGTGCGAAACCAATCCTCATGGTAGGAAAAAAAACAAAATTTCTTTTCCTTGGAAGCAATTTTTTCGGTTTTCGAAAATTTGGTTTAATATCGCATCCAACTTGCGCAGTTACGCTGGTACGCACATTGTGCGTTGCCCAAATATGTAACGTTTTGGGCTAAAAATAAGTAAAGAATGCTTTTTAATCGTTCCTGCTCTTGCTTTAGTAATCAAAATTCAAGGCTCATAAATCTGCTCCTTTTAAAGGGTATGTTTATTTAAGGCCTGAAGCCAAAGAATAGGATGAAACCATGGCTTCTTGCTTTTTGAGCAGCCGTGGGTAAGCACTTCCACGGTGCACAATAATTGGGCCTCTCCTGAGAGCCCTCTTGATTAAATTAGAATGCAATCATCGGCCCACTTTCTTTGTCTTCTACATCGCTGCAGGCAGTTACTATAGGTGGCAGACGAGGCACCAAACATTCTGTCGCTACCACCGAATTTTCTTAGCGCGAAGAGCTATGCGTCTGCTTTGAGTCCGCTTGTATCCATTTACTTGGGATCCGCCTTAAAGCCTTGTCGACATCTAATGAAATTGCATGATGGTATTCGCTTTATCTTTCTACTCTTTGAGCCCATTTCAGCCTTTACCGTGTTCGCACATCTGCTTTGTTTGCAGCGGATATTTTACAGTTCGCAATCACTGACTAGCTAAGAACAGGTATATTATATGGGGGTATGGGAATCCCTGGATTTCGCGTTTCTTATGCGAAACTAATGGAGAAGAAGTGTACCATAATCTTAGGGCTTAGAATCGTGCATCAGCAAAGTCTTTGGGATATCTTTAGGTGCCATTTTAACTCTGGTCCTTAAACTAAACTCCACACTTAGATTTTGTCGTATTTGGTACTTTCGTAGTGAGTCCTCGTTGACTTAGCCATTTACTATGCGTCCTTTTATTCACTAAGACTGTGGTTTAGTTGGATTAGGTCAATAAAACGAGGATTATTACTGCCTTACGCATTGAGCGGATTTTATCCTATAGTCACTGGGTTTGGAAAAATCTGTCTGAAAGCACGTTCCTTTTCGTTCCTCTGTTCTCGAAAATTCCTAAACATCTTCAAATGATGCGGATGTCGTCATCGCAACGCGATTTAGGCTAAATGCTGTGCGCCCTTGGCAACAGATCACATAGACTTCCTCTGCTGCACATTTGTCAAGCGACTAAGTCCCAGAGCCTCGTTGCTAGTCCCTAAGATCCTGCCGTACTTCAACAGTGATCGTTATGCCCACGTATTGCGGCGCGTATCGTCCGCCAAGAGCTCTCGGCACTATTTACTGCTGCGACGAATCTAGCGACTTTTCAGCTAAATTGCGCTTAGAACAAAAGTGCAGATTATGGTACTTATATTATTTTATGTGGCGTTTCGTCAAACTCCCCCCTCGACAAGAAGCTAGGTCTCCTTAAAGGTGAGGGAAGGCACTCTTCCTGTCTTCATCAAGGCTACATTGATCCCTTCTACTCTGGGGCAATAAAGGTGTCGCAAAGCAATCAGCTCAATTGTGCCAGTAATTTTTGCAGGGAAGAAGAGACAAACGAGGTAATGCTGCAACTATGGCAGCTTTAATAAAATTTATCTTAGGCTGTTACCTTCACCTCTTAAAAGAAATATGTAACCCAGCATAAAACCATGTATTAGTGCCTCATAGCAATTAAAGGTGAGAATTTTGCACACAGTTATGATAAAAGTAGCAGCTTTCCTTATCATAGAGTGCGCATTCATTGAAGAGTATTCTCAGAATCCCCGATGATAAGCATCAGCTCCTACGGTAGTCAGTGCATGTTTGATTGGATCGCGAGTTAATGAAAGGATTGTAAAAGACACTCGGCTTGATTCAAGTCTACATATCCTATGCAAACTTGTACACAATCTTTTAAGATTACCTGCCAGGTTGAATGTTCTTTTCATGTGAGAAATCGGCGGGAATATTGCACAGCGGCATCAACTATTTTACAAAATGGCTAAAGATGCAGTACTTGTGATATTAGAACCGATCTCTATATGCTTCATATCCTATGCGAATAACCTAGCCGAATTAATTTTGCAAAACATCCGGGGCCCACTGCTCGTTCGGCACATTGACACAAACTACACAAACATGTATGCATATATTACAAGATTTGCACGCACACCCTCATTGAAGGCTATCACTTCAATAGGAACTACGCTTCTTTGGGCGTGTCTTCGGATGCCAAGCAGGCAAACCTCGCTGCCATATAGATCATGGAAGTGCCATAAGTCGAGCGAGGTAAATAACCCTTTCTTGACGTCAAACGCAATAAGAATGCATGATTTTAGAGATGGATAGGAGAGTCAAAACTCATAGGAAATGCTAAATGTATTTTCTTCCAATTCGTAGATGTCACACATGGGCATAATAAGTGGATAAAGTGGCGGATATTGACAATGCACTGAGGTATGCGTCCTCTTCCACATCAGTCAATTCATTCTTAATTCCTTCGTTACTGTGCCTAATGAGTACACGGTTCATCAGTAAGTGTGGGACACTGCATACGCAACAATAGCATTCGAAGACAAATTCCATTTCTTCACTGACACATTCAGAATTCTCATCCAACTGCGCCTTACGTTCAGTTTTGTGTTTGGTCTAATTTCATCATTCACTTCGGAATCGCTCCCTTGATCGATATTGGTTCTGTGAAGTTGTGGCAAATGCTCTCGACACTTGCGCACGTTGATCATCCCATTGCGGAAACATGCAAAAACATTTCCTTGATGCTTGTGGAAACTGTATCGACCATGCTATGGGATCTCCCTTTTGTTTATTTGTTACATGTGGAGATTCAAATGTCTGCGCCTTGCCTCACTTGGTGTAGACAACATCATCCAAGTTCCTAGCCGAAATGTTTTATCTATGTTGGCCAAATAGCTTTAGCGATTCGCCAAATAAACGTGAATATTTTGCTAGATGAAACCAGCAAGCAACGCGTTTGCTGTCTAAATGCTGGAAAGCACGTTGCACACTGCGAACGCAGTTAAAGAGGAACGAAGAAATGAATTGTGCACCAATACGCCCCAGTCACTGGCTGCGTTTTGTGCGAGTGGAGATCCCGCAGAGATCATCAAACAATTATAACGTTGAATTCAATTCAAATGTTTGAATAGTGACAAAATCTAGACTGCCACTGTGACAAATCATGAAAGAGTCATAATTAACTTCAAAGAAATTGCTGGTGAAAATCGGTGCTTTTCGCATAGATGTCCGTGGCTCCATATTAATTGATTCCCTTCCTTAAGTAGGCAGCGTGTCTTCATGTGAAATCTAAGTAAATACGTTTCCTTTAGCCAGAATCACTATTGATTGCCACCCTTGCCGGTGTAGGCATTGCAACATTTTGTTAAAATTTACCCGTTCGTCGCGTTACTGCATATCTCTCCCTAGAGCCATTAAAATGACACAGATCCTGTAACTAATCCTACTGCCATCAAAAATAAAGAGGTCCGTAAAGGCCAGCTCAAAGTGAAATCGCATGAACTGAGCACCACTACTGTATGAGTTGATTTAACCAGTGGAGCTGGTCAGCGAACAATTCGTCACGGGGCTCCTCCTCAATTGGCACATTCGAGCTCCACATATACTGACAGTTCCGGGGGAAAGAAGCTGAATAACTTGTGGCGTCTCCTCCATAGTGCCATGCAGCCGCGAGTAGCACTCCACCGTTATCGGAGTGAAAGCCAAAGTAGTGGAGCGTTTTAATGATCATTAGTCATTGCCCCAGGACAACTTGTACAGACGTACAATTTTTTGCCTTTTATTGCATATATTTAGCAACGCACCTTTAATCCAAAAAAAGGTGACTATTTTAGCGCCTTCAATTATTCCATGGTCATTTTACACAGTAAGACGTAGTAGAGAAAAGGCGCTCAGAGTCGAAAAAATAAGCAAATCCTTGCAGTCTTGTAAGTGGATTAGTGCCTCTGTTGCTCACGGCAGCACTGCTAATTCGCTAAAAACAAGGAGCTTTACTCCTGGTGTTCAAAAGTGCCTTCAGCACTCCTTTGACGCAATGAGAGTAGAGGGTCGATGTTGGGTGGTAGCGTAGAGATGTCGGAGGAACTGTGAGGGGAACAGTGTGCGCATAATTTGAGGAGTACATCTTTGCAGCCTATGCGGCCATCACGGCACTCTCTAATGGCCTTATAATAGACCAGATCTTGTCAATGCTAGAAATACTAATTATAGAAAGTTGCGAAGACTTTTATTTAACTTGTGCAGCACTGGAAGAGCTATTTCTTAAATCAAGGGAGTAATCACTTTAAACAGACCTACGAATCTTGCATCAGACCGCATAGTACGTTACTATAGCAGGAGTAGTTGCAGAGCTTTTTAAGTACGATTCGAGTCCACTTTAATTTGTCAAATGTGTAATGTCCTAAGCGCATATGCAGGCAAATCCTTCTATAATGCAACCCACGTTATTCAAGCGCTTCGTTTTAGCCACTGAATAAAGGGCGAAAGCTAAAACACAATACCGAATTCGTGTGCTTGCTGTGGTCATGTTCAAGCATCAGTCATCGTATTCTAAGGGCAAGCTATCATTCTAAATATCACGAAGACGTTAGTCCACCCGTTGCATAGGCACGTCGTAAGCAGCAGCAATGAGCAGTACAAAATCGACCTCCAATTCACCGGCAGGAACTTTCAACTCGGACATGTGGTAATGTAGTTCCACCTTGGCAGCCGTCACGCTCCCTCTGTTGACTTCTTCTTAGAATTCTATACACTTGACTCCGTCAAAGTTTAAATATGTATTGCGATTGGAGTTCCGTAGAGAATCGGACTTGTTTCAAGCAGCCCTTAATGCGTCCGTGTGTGCGCACCTATTCAGACGCAGCGCTTCGACAGCAAACGTCAAAGTCCATGTCAATGTCTGGGCTCAAGATTTGCTCCCTCGCCATGAACCCTAGTTGACCTTTTACCTCGGATGCCATGACAACGTGGATGCCGGTAAAATCCGTCTTATTGGAGGGTCGGGCCTCACAAGTCATTTCGCATGAGTTAGCAGAGCTTATAAAAAGCGAACCAATTCAGTGAAGAGCGCATTGATGTTTATAAGGCCTAAGTGGCCAATGTCCATGGCCTGGAGGCACTCCATACTTTAGGTAGTCTTAGAGCCATGAAACCATGCGTCCAAATCAAGGGAAAGCCTACAAAATGGGATAAGACCGCGCAACTCAAAATCACTTCCTTTGAGTAGCACAAGATCTAGTGTCCTGTGGTTGCAAAAACTTTGCAATAAACTACGCAAAAACAATGATTGCTCCTTCGCTCAAGCCTGTAGCTTAAAGATTGTGGTGCTCTGGAACAGCGGAGCTGTCTTGCAAAGAACTGGGCTTTAGTTCTTACGTCATTTTCGTTGTCATTTCACCCCATTTTGAGCATTGATTATCCCGTACACAGCGGAGTAGGAATCGCCAGACCCCATCTTTTGACTCAATTAAGGTTTGCACCTATGCCAATTAACTAAGCTCAAAGTCAATAACACCGCAATAAATTGTTCTGTATATGCTAAGCAAAATAGATTTTGCTTTCTATTGGTTTGTCGCACACGCTTCGCGGCAACGAGGTCGCTTAAATAATGATGATTCCAAAGGTTAAGCATCAAACTCTCCGTAGGTCAGCAGGAGTGGTTTACTGCATGAGTTCTGGTTTACTTAAGGCAAGCGATTCCGATCGCGTCAGATCTGTGACATGCGCGTGCCACACTTTAACACCCACTGTTCACTTCTTGGACTAAAATCCTTAATGACTGCATCTCTGGCAAAGCACAGGCAAGTTGTTGCATCTTAAAGCTTATTTAG